>CM077151.1:197953105-198054569 GCA_039583875.1 Platanthera guangdongensis
ACAGACAGACCGGGTGGTTACTTATGAAACCATCCAACAATCTCAACGACCTACACAGAGCAATCTAGCGGAAGCAGTTTATAAGTTGCAAAACAAGAACCCAGCACAAGCATGAATGTCCACTAACATGATAAATAGAATGTTATTACAAATACTCAAAAGTCGGCTTAAAGGCCTTACAAAATGTTTCACTTGTCTTTTACATGATTTACAAACCTCGGCTCGCAGGCCGGCCATACATGAATAAAACATAAAACATTTCCACTTGGGCCTTCGAGGGCCAGCTTCGCAAAAAGGGCTTTAGCCCGCTATTGACCGCTTGGTCCAGCTGCACCTGCAAGCAAACAAACCACCGCACGGTGGCAAACAAGGCAACGGTCAGCAATGCTGACCAAATTATAACGATCCGCCCCCAATTCGGGGCGGCGATGCTCCTTTCCTGCATTTCATTAGCATAAGCGAGCAATTAAAACCATAGCCATTTCATCACAGGCGTGGGCTCGTACGGCCACACGCCCCGTGCACTCAGGGCACATTCTCGGTGAACCGGTCGATGTCACGTCAATTAAAGCCATTAACATTCCGGACTCACCACCGCCACTTAGACGGCATTCCTATGAGCAATTCGTCTTCATGTATTGGTCACGTCAATTTAAGCCATCGACCACCGAAGACTCACATCTATGCCAACGGCGAGTACCATGTAACTTTAGGTCTCTCTAACCCGAACGACATAAAGCGGGTACGGCTCCATCTAACCCGTGCTCACATCGCAACGGCAATTTAAGCCATCTGCGCGGGTCAAACTTTCACCGATTCCCATTCTACCACAAATCACATAACCCCGTTATGTTCAAGTTGGCTCTCAGGCCACCAAGTTGGCGAGACCTCGTGTCCGCCCAGTTTTCCGGGTGCACCTTGGGTTAGTCCCCAAGGCTCCCTGCTGCAATCTACCGCGTAGAAAACCCGAAAAACACCCAATAGCACGGAGTCTTCTCCGGCCTTATGCAATGCAACATCACCGATCCGAACTACATGTCCGGGTAGGCTTCAACCAAAATGCCTATGTCCGTTCTCGCATACGGACGCTAAACAACGGGGACTTTACATATCTACCCGAAGGAACGCCTCCAACTCTCGCAAACTCGCGAGAGCGGGCTTCCTATGCAAAGAAAGAGAGCGACTCATGCTCAAGTTGAGGATCGTTACCCTTGCGGTCCTCTTTGGCGCCATCGAAAAGTAATCGGATGGAAATCACCGCACTTGCGTTGCCTCCGTGGATCCGGAGTCGGCTTGCGATTCGGAGCTCCGAAGCTCCTCCAATGGCGGATCTAGCTCCTCTTCTTCTTGCCTTAGCTCTTCTTTCTCCAAGGGTTTGGAGAGAGAACAAGTGGAAAAAGTGAGGGTTTTCTAAGTCAAAACCCGGGTATATCCCTTCAGGAACAACCCCCAGCCGTTGGATCTTCAGTCAAAGAAATGAACGGCTTCGATTCGGGACTGAAATGCCCAATCTGGACCGAACACGGCCTGGCACACGCCCGTGTCCAGGGTCGTGTGCCTCATTCGCCGTCAAAATCGAATCACCTGGAACCTCACACGGGTATCGAACACGCCCGTGTTCGAGCTGACACGCCCGTGTTCCATCTGACACGGCCGTGTAGCTGGCCGTGTACCCCATGATTTTCTCCCGTTTTCAACCCGAGC
The DNA here is from genome assembly GCA_039583875.1 of Platanthera guangdongensis. Classification (NCBI taxonomy): domain Eukaryota; kingdom Viridiplantae; phylum Streptophyta; class Magnoliopsida; order Asparagales; family Orchidaceae; genus Platanthera; species Platanthera guangdongensis. The sequence goes on from CM077151.1 coordinate 197,954,810, forward strand.
ACTGCACGGGTTCTAGGACACGCCCGTGTCCTTGCCCGTGTCACCTTGACACGCCTGGGCTCCAGGCCGTGTACAAGGTCTCGGCACTTCGCGGCTAAGTGTCGGCACGGGTCGACACGCCCTGCGACACGCCCGTGTCGCAGGCCGTGTGCCATGACTCGACACACTGTCGACACCAAAGTGTCGACTTCGCGGGGCGAGTGTCGACACGGGTTGACACGCCCTGCGACACGCCCGTGTCGCAGGCCGTGTGCCGTGTCTCGACACAACGTCGAAGCACTGTGTCGACTTCACGGCTAAGTGTCGACACGGGTCGACACGCCCTGCGACACGCCCGTGTCGCAGGCCGTGTGCCCGGTCTCGACACAATGTCGAGACCAAAGTGTCGACTTCACGCCTTAGTGTCGACACAGGCTGGACACGCCCTAGGACACGCCCGTGTCTCAGGCCGTGTGCCTGCATCCAGAACTCAAACTGGCCCAAATTATTCCCCTCTGCTCCTTTGAGTTTCGGGGCGTTACACACCGCCTGGCCACTGCGGCTGATGCCTGAGAGGTTAGCTACCTGCTCGAAAAGTGGGAACTAATGGTCTATGTCGACATAGCGGTTGCATGCGTGTGAGCATGGGTGAGTCATTGCATAACATACATATCATTTCATATCATTGCACAACAAGATCCTCATCGTATAAGTTTGTATGGGCACTCTTATATGATGAGTTACTTTATGCAAACCGATCCTTAACTTATAAGCTTGTATGGGCATCCTTATAAGTTAAGTTACTTACCTGCTGTAGATTTCCTTACACCTGTTGTTATACATTGTTAGCTTTGTAGAACAGCTAGATTATACATTTATACTCATGTACCTTGCCACCTGCTTGTACCACTCTTATACTTAATGTTTATTGTACTCTTGTTTCCTTTTTCCCGCCCGGTGCCGAGGAGTCGACGGGGGAGCGGATGTGAAACCACTTAGTCATTTCGACTAACGGTTGCTACGTCTTCCTTTTTAGGAGGTCACGCCGCAGGTAGAGCAGCCGCAGACTACGCAGCAGGACAGCCAGGCCAGGACGATAGGGCCTGAAGTGACGGTGTCGTCGATACCGTCGGTTACTGATGTTAGTATTTGATACTCTGATGTTGCCCATGTTAAAATTCAACACACCGCAGACTCCCCCTTGGATACCCTGTTCAAAACTCAACAAACCGAAGGAGGATACGCCCACTTATAATGTTGAAAGTTTTCCCGGATCGTGGAGTTAGCAGGGGTTATCTCAACAAAGCAGTAACAACCAGCAACACATGCAGCACAAGCTTCTTTATTGATCAAGAGCAAACTTCTTTACAAGACGAGACATACATGGCGAGACATGCTTCACCAAAACCTAACACCGGGAGCACAGAGACAGTTACAAAGACAAGAACAAAAAACAAGCCGCGCAGACTCAACCACCAAGCCGCCGGTCTACGGCTGTGGAGTCCGCTCAGTCTGCCAGGTCGCCAGACCGCAACCCAAGCCACGCGGACTCACCCCTTATTCCAATGCTTAGCTCTTCACCGCCGATCTGCAGCCCGCCTGACCGCGAGGTCGCCTAGCCTCCAGACCGCACAAGCTGCGTCACCGAATGGAACAGTCCGCCTGAAGCAGGCGACTTCCTGAACCCCGAACCAAGTTGCCAAAGAGAAGACCGCCTGGTCGTTATCCGCGACCTGCTGTTTACCGCCTGTTGCTTAACCGCAGAGTCCGCACTATCCCTGACCGCAATCAGAGCCAAGTCCTGGCTTTCCAGCGCTATCTGCACAACCTGCACAGCATAACCGGGTCAACTCTCTATCCGCGCGGACACCAAAGTCCAGACCGCAGCAACTTACGCGAGCTCAATTACTGTTCACTTACTTCGGTTCAGGTTCCGTTACTCCTGATGTGACATGGGTCCTATTTATAGGCACGATGATGAGTATGGTCACCGCCCTAGCCGATAGGATCACCGCCACATCCCGCAGCAAGAACTAGTGTGTCCGCCAGCCCGCGGACAAACATTCCAGTTCGCCGCTCCTGTGCAGATAGCCAGTCCGCCCCAGCTTCTCCAAGGCCGAACTCCAATATCCAGCCCGCCTTGCCGCCAGAGGCCAAGCCAGGACCACCACAGCCGGACTCCACAACAGCCGTGTCCGCCAATCTGCGGACAAGGCATCATCCCGCAAACCACGAGCCCGCAGCCTCGCCTTCAAGGCACCTGCCGGACTCAGCGGACACCCGGCTACCGTCCGCAACTCCTGTTGGGTCCGGCGTTCCTTCACTTGACCCGTGGCGCTCTTCTACTTATTTAAGAAATTAAGTAGCACCCTTTCCAACAGTCCGGGCTTTTAGTGCAGTTGGTTATGCGCTTGATCCTTCAATTGGTATCAGAGCAGGTCACGGGTTCAAGACCGGGGGAGCGCTATTAAATCCTGATTTTTCCCTTCTACCTGTGTGGGTCCGGTGGGTCAGGCAACCGTGGACATGTGGTAACCCCACCTCTGAGCCATGCAACCATGGACATGTGGTAACCCCACCTCTGAGCCGTGTGGGCCATGTGGTAACCCCACCTCTGAGCCATGTGGGCCATGTGGTAACTCCACCTCTGAGCCGACGGGTTGTGCTGGACGCCGGGGGGGGATTGTTGGGTCCGGCGTTCCTTCACTTGACCCGTGGCGCTCTTCTACTTATTTAAGAAATTAAGTAGCACCCTTTCCAACAGTCCGGGCTTTTGGAACAGTTGGTTATGCGCTTGATCCTTCAACTCCTGAGTCCATTGCCTTTATCTCCAAGGCACCTCCGGACTCAGCGGACACGCCGATCCAGTCTGCTTACACAGCAAACTCCAATCCGCAACCCTGAGCTCATAACCTCATCACAAGGCTAAACCGAACTCAGCGGACTCCAGCTTCAGTCCGCACGCTCTTGCACAGGCAATCCTCCAGTCCGCATACCCCCAAGCTAGCAATCAAGGCATCAGCACTTCTACTAGGCTTGGCGGACTGAGAAAGCAGCCCGCGCTCCACTACGCGATCTCCCCGGACTGAGCCAACCTGGACTTGGTCCAAAACTCACCAAGTCCAGTCCACTGGCCACAAGGGCCAGTCCGCACTTACTGGCAGACACTGGATCTAGCCCGCCATACCGGGCGACCTCCAGTTTCTGTCCGCGCTGACCGGCGGTCTCCGCGGCTTCCCGCTGCACCAGAGCAAGACCAAGGCAACTGCCAAACTGGTCTTCCAAGCTCCAGTTCTTCAGTCCGCTTCATGCCGGACTCTGCGGATAGCATTTCTATCCGCTCGGTTACTTCATGGGAGTCAACCGCCTGCTGAGCATAAACTGGCCTGTCAGACCGCTGCTGCTGTCCGCGTAGTCCGCGCGAACAGACCGCCCAGGCCGCCACAAAGCAAACCGCCTGCAACATCCCTGCCGACCTAGCAGTCCGCCAACCATGTCCGCGTAGTCCGCGGGGATAGGTTTCCCAAGCCTTCCATTCACCCACTTTCACTTCACAGAATTCAACAGCCCATTTGGGCAATGTTTAGCTGTACTCTGATATTTTGTAGAACCATGTTTAGCTTCACCTTATTGATGTATTTGGACATTATATACTTAGTGTGGATTTTGACTTCTCTTGCTAATTTATTTGGTTTGGTTGGCATGTTCTATTGATATTGTTGTTGCAGGCGGAATAGGTATCTTATGGTACAGGTTAGCCTGTGTGCTAATTCTACCGCAAGGCGGCTGTTCCGTGCATAAGACTCCCCCTTCGTGCCGTGTTTTGGGATCCCGGAGGGGGGGTCTTACAAGACCTAGGGCTATATTTTATATGTTGAACATATTTTCTGAATCTGCATCTAAGAGGCCTAAAATTAACCTGCAAGGTACAGAATAAAGTGTGACAGAATACTAAAGTTTGATATATTAATACAGCACGAATCTCAAAGCAATAATGGAGGGCATCCGTTCATCTTCCTCCTCCAGCCAAGGGCCGAGATTGCCCTGACTTGGAGCCTCTTCAAACCTCATTTCCTGGCCAACCCTTAGCCTCCACGGCCGGCTACCACCACCACCACCTCCATTGAGGTGGTGGCCAACATTTGGCGGCGAAATGGTGGCCGGAAACTGCCTCTCCGGCGATCTCGAGCAATCTCAAAAGCTTGAGATTTTCTTCCACACCTCACAAGGATCCAAGCTCAATTGAGCTCGAAATCTCTCCTAAATGATCTAGGAGGCTAGCACAGAGGGAGAGGAGGAGAAACGGACCTTAATCGGAGACCTACGGTGGCGGTGGTGGCGGCGGTGGTTGGCCATGGAATTTCTCCTCTCTGGCGAGCTTGCTCCTGAACTCATTTCCCCACCAAAAGCTTCGATCCAGATATCGAATTCCACTCCTCTCGGCCTTCTGAAGCTAATGGTCAGGTGAAATGGGGGTTGAGTGGGCTGGTTATGGTGTTTTGAGTAGTGGGAATTTTGGCCAAGTATTGGATGCCTCACCATGGCTGCCATGTGTCATGGAATTGGGCTGGAAAGGATGAGAGTGACTGCTGGAGCTTAGAGGAGGGCTTGGGAAGAGAGGAGGAGGGCCACATGGCCTCCATCCCTCATTTCCCTGTCTTCTCTCTCCTCTTTTCCTCTTAATTTCCAAAAACACTCGCATGCATGTACTCTCTCTCTCCTATTTCAGAGGGGTGGGGGCTGTCAATGACCACTTGGGCTGGTCATGGTCCTTGACTCATGGGCCTAGCCCATTAAGAATGAGTTTGGCTCATTTCATTTCTTTTCTCTAAGACCTATGTTGACTTGTTTACTTTTTAGGTTGACTTGGTCAACATGATGAGTGAGTTGGCCCCACTTGATGGTCATGGACCCTATGGCACCACCCACCTTGGGTTGGGTCATGGTGGTGCCCCACTTAGACTAATTGGGCCTATAGGTGTAGGTTTGACCAATTTAGGGTTTGAGTTGACTTGGTCAACATGATGAGTGGGTTGGCCCCACTTGACGGTCATGGACCCAATGACACCACCCAACTTGAGTTGGGCCATAGTGGTGCCCCACTTGGACCACTTGGGCCTATAGGTGTGGGTTTGACCAATTTAGGGTTTATGTTGACTTGGGTCAACTTGGGTCAATGGGTGACCCAATGATGTGTCTTTTAGTTCACTTAGATTCCTTTTAGGGTTAGGGGCATAGTGGTCGGGCCATTGTGTGCTTATGACTCCATATTGGGCTAGTTTGACTTGAGTTGACCTGGGCCCTATTGTGGGCACTATGTGAATCCACCCTAACTCCATGGGTCAAACCTAGCCTAAACCCCATTCATCCACTATTGAAGTATTAGACCGGGCGGCCTTGCGGTCTTGTCTGGCGGTTTGTTGACTGCGCGGTCTAGTGGTTCCTTCCCAGCAGGTTCATATTCAGACTATTGTTGTTTGTAGTCCGAGCGGTCTGGCGGTCTCACTCAGAAGCCTGGATACCGAGCGGTCTATCGGTCTCCTATTGCGACATGTTCTCATCCTGCTGGAGTTGCCGAGCAGTTAACCCATCTGTCTAACCGCGCGGCCTGTGCGGTCTCTTTAATTTCTAGCCGCTCAGCCCTGAACATGTTTAGTCCCACATTGTTTGTTTGTACTCTCTCATATCTCCTCCATTCTGTAAAAGGGAGGTCATACCTTTGTAAATGATATCTTTTTTGGATAATAAAATTTCAATTATTCAAATTTCTGTCCATTTATTAGCTGCGTGTTCGCTACTTTTACATGGTATCAGAGGACTCGGTCCTTTCCACCTGACTAAGCTCTCTCTGCACGTGCGGCTTGTTTCTTCTTTCCGCGACCTGTTCTAGTGGCTTGTTTTCTCTTCTGACCGCTGTGTTGTTGGCACGGCTTCTCCCTATTCGCGCGACTTTCTTCGGTATGTTCTCGACCTATTCTCTTGGGTCCTTTGTCTCCTCTTCTCTTCTGTTCGCTCGGACTTTTTCAGTTCGCGCGACCTCTTACCCTGTGCCTTGGTCTTCTTCCTGGCCGCTGGTGTTCTGCCACCGTGCCGCTGCAGCTTCTTCTCTTTAGCCCGCTGCGGTTTCGTCCTTATTCACCGTGGTTTCTTTCTCGTGTCCCGGCCTCCTCTTTAGGTCATGCGGCTTGCTCTCCTTTTTTCTCTCCCCGCGGCTTCTCTTCTTATCGCGTGGTTTCCTGCCTTCTCTATGGCCACTTCCGGTCTATCCACCCCCGTTATCTTTACCTCCACCACTCCTGCAGCTCGTCCTCCTCCTCCTACTCCTTCGGGCAACCTTGGCACGCTTTCTAAGCTTGTTGGCTCCAACTATCCCGATTGGAGCATTTCTTTCACCTTTCTTCTTCGCTCTCAGCGCAAGCGTCATCACCTCACCGATGACCCTACTCCTCTTAACTCTCCTGAATTTGATGACTGGGATGCGAGTGATGCCCTTGTCCGCACTTGGCTGGCCAACAGCCTCTCTGATGAGTGCCTTCCCATCATTCGCCATGATGAGACGGTCAAGGCCGCCTGGCTTCACCTAGCTGCTCTCTATTCGAAGGGGGGGCCAGACGTTCCGCATTTATACTCTTTATGCAGACTTCTTCGCCCGCCCCTCCATGTCTCATGTTGCGGCTTATCAGCAGGTTCAGGCTCTTGGCACAGAGATCCTACAGAATTCACCCTTCTCCGCGGACTTGGCCGACCAGCACAAACACTTCCAGGAACTCCTGGTTGTTTGTTATCTTCTCCGTCTTCCTGATTCCTATGATATGATCCGCCAGCAGATCTTGGGTGAGGCGGAAGCTCCTACTTTGGATGCCACCGCGGCTCGCATTGCCGCAGTTACTTCGCTGCTCCAGCGGCCTCTATTGGCCTCCCCTCCTTCCCAGGACTCCTATGCTCACCATGCTCAGCGGGGGGGTCCTAGTGGCCGCAGCCACTCAGGCGGGCGTGGTTTGTCCAGGTTCCTCTGCTCTTACTGTGGTCGTACCAGCCATTCTGTTGACCGTTGCTGGCAGAAACATCCTCATCTTCTCCCTTCCGGTGATGCTCCTTCCTCGACCTCCGCCTCCTCTCGGCCGTCTGCCTCTGTGGCCACGACTTCAGGTAGTGCCCACGTCGTCACCCAAGGTAAATGGCTGATTGACTCGGGTGCTACAAATCATATAACTAGCAACCCTCATTGCTTCTCTCTCCTTAAAACGCATGACTGCCTACCCCCGGTTTGTGTGGCGGATGGTTCACCGTCACCAATGCTTGGGATGGGCATGGTTCAAGTTACCTCGTCGCTTCGCTTGGAGGACACTCTCTATGTCCCGAAGTTCCCGTGCAATTTATTATCTATTACTACTTTATGCTGGCAACTTCAGTGCTCTGTCTTATTCACTCTCACTTCTTGTTCTTTTCAGGACCCGAGGACCCAGCAGACGATTGCTACTGGGACTGAGAGCGGCGGACTCTATTTCCTCGACAACGTTTCCGCTCTGTTCGCCTACTCCTCCTCTATAGATCTGCTTCAATGGCATCTTCGCCTTGGACATCCTCCTCCTTGGATTCTTCGACAGCTTCTGCCCCACTTACCTCCGACCAGTCCTCCGCTCAACTGTGATGCGTTTCAGCTTGGCAAACATCATCGCTCCTCCTTGTCACTGAAGCAAGGCCGTGGCTCCTCTCACCCATTTGATCTCATTCATTCTGATGTTTGGGGTCCTGCTCCTACCCTCACCGTTAGTCGGGGTAGTTCCTACTTTGTAACTTTTATAGATGATTTTTCTAGATGTACCTGGGTGTATCTATTAAAAGATCGCTCTGAACTCTTTTCTATCTGGCAATCCTTTTATTTTATGATTAAGACTCAATTTAGCATTCTATTAAAGTTTTACGCTCTGATAATGCTAAGGAATATCTTAGTCATAAGTTCTCCTCTTTCTTTCGGCAACATGGTCTTCTTCATCAAACCACCTGTGTTTACACCTCCCAGCAGAATGGGGTGGCGGATCGTAAAAACCGTCACCTCCTTGATGTCGCTCGCACTCTCATGACGTAGATGCAAGTACCCCGCTCCTACTGGGGCTACGCTGTGCTCCTCGCCTGCTATCTCATCAATCGTCTTCCCTCCACGGTTCTCCACGGCCAGACCCCCTTCTCCATTCTATACCCCCGCAAGGAACATTTTCCTCTCCCTCTTCGTGTCTCTGGGTGTATGGCTTTTGTTCACGCTCCATCCGCTACCCGCGACAAGCTTTCCCCCCATTCCACCAAGTGTGTCTTTTTGGGGTACTCTACCACTTAAAAAGGCTATTGCTGTTTTGACCTCGTTCTGCGCAAACAATTTGTCTCTGCGGACGTGACATTCTTCGAGAATGCCTCGTACTTCTCTCTTGACTCCTCTCTTCCTCCTGATGTCTCTTCTTCTCCACCGCCTCTCTCCGTTCCTTCCCTGCCTATCGACGTCTCCACTTTTCCCTCATCTCCTCCTCCGTCTCCTTCTCTGTCCCTCTCAACCCCTACCCCTCCTCCCACTTCTCCGCAGCCGTCTCTCTCGAGTCCCGCGCCAGCCTTCTCCGCCACGGACGCTCTGGTCGCTGAGGAACCCGTCGACCTGGATCTTCCCATTGCTCTTCGCAAAAGGGTGTGGGCATGTACTCAACACCCGCTTGCGGCAGTTGTTTCCTATGATCGGATTTCTCCTTCTCGCAGGTGTTTTTCCTTGGCAATCTCCGCTGCTACCACTCCCCGCACCTAGCATGAGGCTCTTGCTATTCCTCATTGGAAATCTGCCATGGATGAAGAGATGGCTACTCTTACTGAAAGGGGTACCTGGACCCTTGTTCCTCCACCAGTGGGTACTGATGTGGTTGGCTGTCGCTGGGTATTTGTTGTGAAATTTCGCCGCGATGGCACTGTGGATCGCTACAAGGACCGGCTGGTGGCCAAAGGCTTCACTCAGACTTACGGCATTGATTACTTTGACACTTTCTCTCTGTTTGCTCGCATCAGCACCATCCGGGTTCTTCTCTCTGTGGCTGTTAACAGGGATTGGGCTATTTCCCAGCTTGATGTCAAGAATGCCTTTCTCTATGGAGATCTTCAGGAGGACGTCTACATGGAGCAACCTCCTGAGAATGTTGCTCCGGGGGAGACACGCGTATGCCGTTTTAAGAAGGCCAATTATGGCCTAAAGCAAAGCCCTCGGGCGTGGTTCGACAAGTTCAGTGGTATTGTGGCTACCATCGGCTTTGCAAGGAGTTCGGCCGATCACTCCTTATTCATTCACAAAATGGCCTCGGGACTGGTGGTTTTGGCAGTGTATGTGGATGATATTCTTCTTACTGGCGATGACCAAGCTGTGGTGGACTTGACAAAGAAACACCTCCATCAACTCCTGGTCACGAAGGATATGGGATCCCCGAAATACTTTTTGGGGATAGAAATCTCTCGGAAGCTTGACTCGTTGGTTCTCTCCCAACGGAAGTATGTCCTTGATCTTCTACAAGAGGCGGGATTGACAGGTGCCAAGCCGGCCTGATTTCCCATGGCTATTGGAGAAGAAAAAACATGGCCGGATAACTCGCCTCTTCTATCTGATGTCACAAGGTACAGACGTTTGGTGGGCAAACTCATCTATCTTACGGTGACCAGTCCCGACATCTCCTATGTTGTAGGCAAGGTCAGTCAGTTTATGCAAGCTCCCGGGGAGTGCCATCTTCAGTCTGCCTTGAAGATTTTAGAGTATGTCAAAGCAGCACCGGGCAAAGGGCTAATCTTTCAGAGGAATGGTCATCTGAGGGTTGAAGCCTACTCAGATTCAAGCTATGCGGATGATAAAGGCGATCGTAAATCCACATCAGGTTTTTGTACTTTTGTTAGAGGAAATCTTGTGAGTTGGAAGAGCAAGAAACAGTCTGTTGTCTCCAGATCCAGTGTAGAGGCCGAATACCGGAGTATGGCATCAACCACGTGTGAGTTAAAGTGGTTGCGGGCTCTCATGCTTGACCTAGGAGAAGTCTATGACTATCCTCTTCCTATGTTCTGTGACAACAAGGCTGCAATATATATATCCAAAAATCCGGTCTTCCATGAGAGAACAAAGCATATAGAGGTTGACTGCCACTTCAACCGGGAGGAGATTTTGAAGAAACAGATTTGTACTCCATTTGTCACCTTTGACAAAGAATTGGCGGATATCTTCACAAAATCGGTCTCTACTTCCTTCTTTCACATTTGTGACAAGCTGGGCATGATTGATATCTATGATCCAGCTTGAGGGGGAGTGTTGAAGTATTAGACCGGACGGCATTGCGGTCTTGTCTGGCGGATTGTTGACTGCACGGCCTAGCGGTTCCTTCCCAGCAGGTTCATATTCAGACTATTGTTGTTTGTAGTTCGAGCGGTCTGGCGATCTAACTCAGAAGCCAGGAGACCGGGCGGTCTATCGGTCTCCTATTTCGGCATGTTCTTATCCTGCTGGAGTTGTCGAGCGGTTAACCCATCTGTCTAACCGCGCGGCCCGTGCGGTCTCTTTAATTTCTAGCCGCTCATCCCTGTACATGTTTAGTCCCATATTGTTTGTTTGTACTATCTCATATCTCCTCCATTCTATAAAAGGGAGGTCATACCTTTGTAAATGATATCTTTTTTGGATAATAAAATTTTAATTATTCAAATTTTTGTCCGTTTGATAGCTGCGTGTTCGCTACTTTTACACCCACCACATGTCCTAACCTAATCTAAGTTTAGGGGGTCTAGTAGGGAAGGGGATGTTACACGGATCTCTGGGCCCCCAACTTCTATCATGCTTTGTTCATCAAGACCTGCCCTGTCGGCCAGTGGGGGCCGGAGTAGACTCCTATGAGTTACATCCGGCCTTGCCAGGTAGGTAAGAGCCTGGTAGCGGGATCTGCTTGGGGTCCGGTTTGACACCATCGAGTGACATCCTGCCCTGCCAACTAGGTGAGAGCCTGGCAGCGGGATCTGCTCGGGAATTGGGTTGACACCATCGAGTGACATCCTGCCCTGCCAACTAGGTGAGAGGCTGGCAACGGGATCTGCTCGGGAATTGAGTTGACACCATCGAGTGACATCCGGACCTGCCAGCTAGGTGAGAGCCTGACAGGAGGACCTGCTCGGGGTCCAGGTTGACACACACGAGTGACATCCAGCCGTGCCAGCTAGGTAAGAGCCTGGCAGCGGGATCTGCTCAGGGTTCGGGTTGACATCATCGAGTGACATCTAGCATTGCTAGCTAGGTGAGAGCCTGGCAGCAGGTGTAACGCCCCAAAACTCAAAAATGATCAGATAACACTTTAACGCCAAGTTGGTACCTGAATAGGTTCACACAACCTATGACTCGGGCGTGTCCAGGGCCGTATCATGCTATGAGTTCGACAAATTTTCGTGAGGTCGACGAAATGCATTCTACGGTCCTCGGAGTCAAGCCAGGTTGGGCACACGGCTTGGGACACGGGCATGTCTCATGGTCGTGTCCTGCTCTGAGTCGGCAGGGCGGTGCTGAGTGAGGTACACGGCCTAGGACACGAGCATGTCATAGGCTGACACGGTCGTGACAATGTGTTACACGGGCGTGTCAACGTGTTACACGGGCGTGTCTCATGGCCGTGTCCTGGTCGGGACGCGATAGTTTCCTGCGTCGCTTGAGGAACATGTCTTGTGTCACGGGCATGTCGGAGGCTGACACGAGCGTGTCGGAGGCTGACACGGGCGTGTCAAGAGTAACATGAGCGTGTCTGAGCCCGTGTCCTGTTCTGTGTTCGACAATCATTTTTAGATCTTGAGACACGGCCTGTGACACGGGCATGTCACAAGCCGTTTTCTGGCCAGGAAAGTGATTTTCAGGGCGATTCGTGGCCGTTCATTTCCTTCTAATAGGATCCAACGGCCCAGAGATCTCCCTGCGGTTATAAGGCCGGGAGTTGAGCATTAAACCCTCATTTCTCTTAGCTCATTATCTTTCTAAAGAGTTAGAGAGTGGGGAGGGCAAGGAAGAAGGAGAAGGAGGAATCCTGCCACCGATGGAGCTTCGGAGCCCCAAATCGCGAGCCGAGTCCAGATCCATATAGGCGAGGCCGATGCGGTACTTTTCATCCGGCTAATTTTCCATAGCGCCAAAGCGAACCTCTAGGGTAACGATTCTCTTCTTGGACATGTGAAGTCCACTTCATTTCTGCATAGGAAACCCTCTCTCGTGAGTATGCGTTGAGTGTGAGGTGTTCCTTTGGGTGGATATGAATAGTCCTCCTAGTTTTGCATGTAGAGTCCGGAATCGAAATACGGACATCAGCATGGTGTGTGAAGCCTACCCGGACAAGTTGGTCTGGATCGGTGATGTTTCATTATGCATGAATAGATAGAGAAGACTCCGCGCCAATGGTTATTTTTGGGTTTTCTACGTGGTAGATTGCAACAGGGAGCCTTGGGGATTAACCGTAAGGTGCACCCGAAAAACTGGGCAGATGTGTAGTTCTGCCATCTTGGTGGCCTGGGAGCCAACTTGTACATAATTGGGTTATGTAAAATTGTATGATCGATACTCGGGCTTCGGGGAAGCTTGACCCGCGTCGATGACTTAAATTGACATGGCAATGTGAGCAACGGGTTGAGTGAAACCGTTCCCGCTATATGTGGTTTGGTTTTATATTCTTAGTTGGGTTGGCATTGGTTGATATTGGTTATAGCCGGCAAGATAGGTGTATTGTGATACAGGTTAGCTCATGTGCTAACGCTACCGCAAAGAAGCTGTTCTGGGCATAAGACTCCCCTCGTGCCATGTTTTGTGTTGTGGGATGGGGGTCTTACAAATGGTATCAGCTTGCTACGATCTTGAACTAAAGAAGTCATTCAACAATGGTGTCACCCCCATTCGATTAGTCAGTTTGGGGACAAACTGACTTAGCAGAAGCCGTAGTGTGCCCATATGTAATTCACACTAAGTGTGTCCAATTTTGACCCGACGATTAGCCAACCTAACCTTAGGTTCATAACTTTATATGTCGACCTCCTAAAGTTTGGATGATCCCAGGTACGTAAAACTGTTGTATAAAGTCTTGCGAGACCCCCTAGGGCAAGCACTTTTGTTTACAGCGGATTTTGAATCTAGCAGAGATAGTAGACATGGTAGATTCCCTAGGACAGCCACTTTTGTTTATAGCAGACTTGAGCTTGGCTGAGATAATAGATATCGTAAAGTGGTTGGAAGCGGATCTTTTTGATGTTCAGACAAGCGTTAAGAGACCCGCTGAAGGAGTAATTTAAGCAGGACCCAGCCTCAGGATGAGGACTATGAGCAAGAAATTCGCACGTTATAAGCATTCGTACTTAGTTTGCCTAAGTTTGTTCTCAGAATCTGGCTTGAGCCTTTACAATTTTGATATTTGGGCGTAATGGTTAGTGAGAAATCGGCCAACACTCTATTTGAAACCGGTGCCACACACTCGTTTGTGTCGGCAGACTTTGTTAAAGACCTAGAAGGAGTGTAATACTTCACTAGTATTGCTCGAAGAGTACGCCTCCCAGATGGCTCTGAGATGACGGCAACCACCAAGTGCGAACTGGAGATACTCCTTGGGTGAAAGATCTTCGATACCCCGGCCACAGTTTTGAGGATGCCAGAATTTGATCTCATTCTGGGCATGGCGTGGTTGGATTGGCATTACGAAAGAATTGACTGCACGGAGAAGCGGATTTACTTGAGACATGGAGACACTGAAGTCATTTTCCAAGGTTTAAGATTCGCTCCACTCTTGTTACTATCTTCAATTCAGGCCTTGAAAGCCCACAAGAGTGGGAATGAAGTTTACATGTTATATTTCGAATGGAAAGAGAAGACAATAGGTATGAAGGATGTGCGAGTGGTGGGGGATTTTCCTGAGGTATTTATTGAGAAATTGTCAGGACTACCCCCGTATATAGAGGTGGATTTTCAAATTAAGCTAGTACTGTAACGCCCCGAAACTCGAAGGAGCAAAGGGGGAGGTTTTGGGCCAGTTTGGGTTCTGGCAGAAGGCACACGGCCTGGGACACGGGCGTATCCCAGGGCGTGTCAAGCGTGTGTCGACACTTAGCCGCGAAGTCGTCGAGTTATACTCGACGATTCGTCGAGAATGGGCACACGGCCTGCGACACGGGCGTGTCGCAGGGCGTGTCGACCCATGTCGACACTTAGCCGTGAAGTCGTCGAGTTATACTCGATGATTCGTCGAGAATGGGCACACGGCCTGCGACACGGGCGTGTCGCAGGGCGTGTCGACCCGTGTCGACGATCGTCCCGGGGAGTCGTCGAGATTCACTCGACGATCGTCGAGACAAGGAACACGGCCTAGGACACGGGCGTGTCCAAGGCCGTGTCATCAAGTCGTCGTTCTTCCCTCGACGAAATGTCCCGTGTACACGGCCTGGGGTCCAGGCGTGTCAATGTGACACGGGCAAGGACACGGGCGTGTCCTAGAACCCGTGCAGTGCTCGGGTTGAAAATGGGGGAAAAATCATGGTGTACACGGCCGGCTACACGGCCGTGTCGGTTGGAACACGGGCGTGGCAGCTCAAACACGAGCGTGTTCGATACCCATGTGAGGTTCCAGGTGATTCGATTTTGATGGCGAATGCGGCACACGGCCCTGGACACGGGCGTGTGCCAGGCCGTGTTCGGCCCAGATTGGGCATTTCAGCCCCGAATCAAAGCCGTTCATTTCCTTAGGTTGAGATCCGACGGCTGGGGGATGTTCCTGAAGGGATATACCCGTGAGTTGACTTGGAAAACCTTCACTTTTCTTCACTTGTTCTCTTTCTAAGTTCTTGGAGAGAGAGGAGAGCTAAGGGAAGAAGAAGAGCTAGATCCGCCATTGGAGGAGCTTCGGAGCTCCGAATCGCAAGCCGACTCCGGATCCACGGAGGCAATGCAAGTGCGGTGATTTCTATCCGATTACTTTTCGATGGCGCCAAAGAGGAACTCAAGGGTAACGATCCTCATCTTGAGCATGAGTCGCTCTCTTTCTTAGCATAGGAAGCCCGCTCTCGCGAGTTTGCGGAGAGTTGGAGGCGTTCCTTCGGGTAGATATGTAAAGTCCCCGTTGTTTAGAGTCCGTATGCGATGACGGACGTAGGCATGATGTGTGAAGCCTACCCGGACATGTTAGTCTGGATCGGTGATGTTGCATTGCATAAGGCCGGAGAATACTCTGTGCTATGGTTTGTTTGTCGGGTTTTCTACGCGGTAGATTGCAGCAGGGAGCCTTGGGGACTACCCCAAAGGTGCACCCGGAAAACTGGGCGGATACGAGATCTTGCCAACTTGGTGGCCTGAGTGCCAACTTGAACATAACGGGGTTATGTGACTTGCGGTAGAATGGGACTCGGCGAAAGTTTGACCCGCGCAAATGGCTTAAATTGTCGTTGCGATGTGAGCACGGGTTAGATGGAACCGTACCCGCTATATGTCGTTCGGGCTAGAGAGACCTAAGGTTACGTGGCACTCGCCATTGGCATAGATGGGAGTCTTCGGCGGTCAATGGCTTAAACTGTCATGACCCAGGCCAGGAAGACAAATTGCTCATAGGTTTGGCCGTCTAAGTGGCGGTGGTGAGTCCGGAATGTTAATGGCTTTAATTGACGTGACATCGACCGGTTCACCGAGAATGTGCCCTGAGTGCACGGGGCGTGTGGCCGTACGAGCCAACGTCTGTGATGACATGGCTATGGTTATTTATATGGCTCGCTTATGCTAACGAAATGCAGGGAAGGAGCATCGCCGCCCCGAGTTGGGGGCGGGATCGTTATAATTTGGTCAGCATTGCTGACCGTTGCCCTGTTTTGCCACCGTGCGGTGGTTTGTTGCTTGCAGGTGCAGCTGGACCAAGCGGTCAATAGCGGGCTAAAGCCCTTTTTGCGAAGCTGGCCCTCGAAGGCCCAAGTAGAAATGTTTCTGTTTTATTCATGTATGACCGGCCTGCGTGCCGAGGTTTGTAAATCATGTATTATTCAAGTGAAACACTCTGTAAGGCCTTAAGGCCGATTTTGGGTATTTTGTATAACATTCCTAATTATGTAATAGTGGACATTCGTGCTCTAATGCTGGGTTCTTGTTTACAACTTATATAAACTGCTTCCGCTAGCATGCTCTGTGTAGGACGTTGAGATTGGTTGGATGGTTTCCATACATAACCACCCGGTCTGTCTGTGGTATATGGCGTCGGGCCCCGGCCGGACCTACTGCTATATACTATGCGACGGATAGGGGGTGTTACAATTTGGTATCAGACTACTGGTTTTGGTCGGGCTTAAACTGAATTCGTGGACGAATTCTTTTTAAGGGGTGGTGAGCACATTGTGTGCGTCATTGTTATAATGGTAAAAGAACCCATGAATGTCCATTTAGGGTGAAAATTCTCGTGTTTGAGGAACCTGCGTGTTCCTATAATTGCTGTTTGCAATACAATTTGGTCGCTTAACGGTGTTTTGTACCACTATAGATGACCAGAAGTGGTGTTGGGCCGTCAGAACGCCGAGTTTCTGAGGCTAGTAGTGCACCGGATGTTGCTCCTGCAACACCTCTGTCGGCTGAAAATATACGTTTGGTGGCTGAAGCGGTGTTGGCCGTGATTAATGCGCAGCCTAGAAGGCAAGCGCAGCAGCCCGCTCCTATGATGGAGCAAGAACCTCTGCAAGAGGCTGAGCTGAGAAGGGTGGAGCAAGTGGTTGTAGAACCAATAGTGCCAAGGAGGGCAACTGAGAGGCAGCTAAAGCAGGTAATGAGCTTTAATCCTCCGTTATTCTCGGGGTTGGTAACCCCATCTCAGGCTGAAGACTGGCTCTCTAGGGTGAAAAGAGTCATGACGGCGACGGAGACGGAGGAGTGGCAAATGACCACCATCGCTACGTTCCTGCTGGACGGTGAAGCGAGGATGTGGTGGGAAGGATTGGAGCTGCATCATTTGAGAGGTAGATAACTGATAGACGTTCCGATGGAAGAGTTCTCGGGATTGTTCTTAGCAAGATACCTCCCTTCTACTCAGAGGATTTCAATGGAGAATGAGTTCCTGAAGTTGGTGCAGGGTGAGAGGAGCGTGGATGAATATCTCCACGAGTTTACGCGGTTGAGTCGTTATGCTAGCTCCACCATCATGGATGAGGAGCGCAAGACTAATCGTTTTTATGAAGGCTTGAGGGATGAGTTGAGACTGCTACTGTCGGGGCCAATGACGCAGGGTTTCTTAACCTTGGTCAATACTGCCCGGTCCTTGGAGAAGGACATGAAGAATGTACAAGCGAAGAAAAGCTTGGGTGAAAAGAAATCTGAGTTCAGAGTGCCGACTACTTCAAAGTCCGGCTATCGGAGGTCTTTCAAGAAGCATAGGACTTCGGGTCCAGCTCCTTCTGGTGCTTCTAGGGCGACTACGAGTCGGACCCCGGGCGCGTGTTTTACATGCGGAAAGACGGGGCACTTTGCCCGTGATTGTTGGAGCAGACGTCCTAAGTCCGAGAGGAGGCCGGGAGCCACTTATGAAGAGAAGGGAAAGGCGGTGGAGTCGACCGCATCCCACTATGCTCCGGCCCAACCAAGGGTCTATAATCTTGGCCAACAGGAGGCCATTAAATAAGCTGATGTGGTGACAGGTACGGTTTAATTTATAGCAAGTCAATTTCTTTAAATGCTTGTTATGTACATGTTACCTTACCACTACTTGTTTAGGATTTGTATTGATTTGTGAAAATCCGGCACGAGCACTCTTCGATACGGGAGCTTCACACTCCTTCTTGTCCGAAGGATTTATATCACGCATCGGAGTCCCTTCTTCGATGGCGAAGGATAAGTTGGATGTGTTGTTGCCCAATGGGTGTTCGATGCGAGCGGATAGGATCTGCAATGTTAAGATTCGTATTGGGGAGCAGGAGTTCGACCTGCGAGCGTCTTTACTTCCGTTAGTGGAGTTCGACGTCTTATTCGGCATGGACTGGCTCTCGGAGCAGCAGGCCCATATAGATTGCGGTAGCAAGGAAGTCAAGCTGGGAGTGAGTCGTGAGACGACTTTTACGGGCTTAAAGGGGTCGAGCAAGACATTGATGTCTGCTCTTCAGGTGGTGAAGGCGGTTCGTGCTGGTGCAGAACTGTTCTTTACACCAGTGGAGGTTGCAAAGCCGAAGCCCGCTTTGGATTGTATTTCAGTGGTATCAGAATACCCTGATGTGTTCCCCGCAGATCTTCCTGGATCCTCGCCTCAACGGGAGATAGATTTTACGATCGAGCTAGTGCCAGGTGCAAAGCCTGTGTCACGATCTCCGTATCGGCTAGCGCCTAAGGAAATGGCGGAGCTGAAAGTTCAACTGCAAGAGTTGTTGGAGCAAGGGTATGTGAGCCCGAGTTCTTCGCCTTGGAGCGCACCGGTCCTCTTTGTTAAGAAGAAGGACGGAAGCTTGAGGCTATGTATTGATTATCGAGAGCTAAACAAGCTGACGGAGAAGAACAAGTACCCGATCCCCCGGATTGATGATCTCTTCGATCAGTTAGTCGGGTCGACGGTGTACTCGAAGTTGGATCTCAAGGCTGGGTACTATCAGCTGCGGATAAGGGAGAGTGATATCCCGAAGACAGCGTTTAGTACGAGGTACGGGCATTATGAGTTTACGGTCATGCCGTTTGGGCTAACTAATGCGCCGTCAGTATTCATGGATTTGATGAACAGGACGTTCAGGGAGTACTTGGACCATTTTGTGATCGTCTTCATCGACGATATTTTGGTGTACTCGCAAAGTGAGGAAGATCACTTCAAGCATCTTCATTTGGTGTTGGAGACGCTAAGGAGAAATCAGTTGTATGCCAAGTTCTCGAAA
Organism: Platanthera guangdongensis; assembly: GCA_039583875.1. Taxonomy (NCBI): domain Eukaryota; kingdom Viridiplantae; phylum Streptophyta; class Magnoliopsida; order Asparagales; family Orchidaceae; genus Platanthera; species Platanthera guangdongensis. The sequence goes on from CM077151.1 coordinate 197,973,674, forward strand.
TGCGAGTTTTGGCTATCCTCAGTAGCGTTCCTCGGGCATATAGTGAGTGGAGAGGGTTTTGCTGTGGATACGGCGAAGATTGTTGCGATACGGGAGTTGCCTGAGCTTGCTACGGTAGCAGAAGTCCGGAGCTTTTTGGGGCTTGCCGGTTATTATAGGCGCTTCGTAGAGAACTTCTCGCGGATAGCGTTACCTCTCACTACTTTGACGAGGAAGGAGCATAAGTTCGTTTGGACGCCGGAGTGCGCGCGAGCTTTTGAGGAACTGAAGTGTCGGTTGACCACGGCGCCTGTGCTGAGTTCGCCATGTGGAACCGAAGGCTATGAGATATATAGCGATGCTTCGGGCAGCGGTTTGGGTTGCGTGCTACTGCAGCACGGAAGCGTGATAGCTTATGGCTCGAGACAGCTAAAAGTGCACGAGAGGAATTATCCGGTCCATGACTTGGAGTTAGTGGCCGTGATTTTTGCCTTGAAGCTGTGGAGACACTATTTGTACGGTGTGAAGATTGATATCTACACCGATCACAAGAGCCTAAAGTATCTAATTGATCAGAAGGATCTGAATATGCGGCAGCGTAGGTGGATGGAGTTCCTGGGGGACTATACATTCAAGATCCACTACGTGCCTGGCAAAGGGAATGCGGTTGCGGATGCGTTGAGTCGTCGAGCCCCAGCTCAAGCCAATTGGCTATCGGTGCATGATGAGCGGTTGGTGCGGGAGTTGGAGGCATTGGAGATTGTTTGTGTGGACAGACAATCAAGTGCTGAAGCAGCTCTGAATTGGACTGAAGTCCAATATGACCTGGCTGATCGGATTCGGCAGGCTTTGGATATGGATGCTCATATGAAGCAGTTCATGATAGAGGCTCTGGATGGGTCAAATTCCCAATTCGTCGTGGAGGATGGATTGCTTTGGAAAGACGGTCGTCTGTGCGTCCCAAGCGTGGGCAATTTACGGGTGGAGTTGTTGTACGAGGCACATCATACCAAGTACTCGATTCACCCGGGGAGCACGAAGATGTACCGCGATGTGAAGAAACTGTTTTGGTGGCCGGGTTTGAAAAAGGATGTGGCGCTATACGTAGCGAAGTGCCAAACCTGCGCCTTGGTAAAGGCGGAGTGCCAAAAGCCGGGAGGATTTCTTAAGTCCTTGCTTATTCCGGAGTGGAAATTTGACGACATCTCCATGGACTTTGTGCACGGTTTGCCAAGGTCGCAAAAGGGGAACGACGCCATTTGGGTGGTTGTTGATCGATTAACGAAGGTGTCGCATTTTATTCCCCATAGGAAGGATGATCCGGTGGAGAAGCTGGCAAAGCTTTATGTGGATAATATAGTACGGCTTCATGGTGTGCCCCGCAGCATCGTGAGTGACCAAGATGGGCGGTTCACGTCCAATGATTGGAGGCTGGTGCAGCAAATGTTGGGAACAAAGCTGAAGTTTAGCACAGCCTTCCACCCGCAAACGGATGGGCAGACCGAGAGGGTCAATAGAACCATGGAAGATATGGTTCGCATGTGTGTCTTGGATTTCGGAAAGCAATGGGAAGACCACCTCTATTTGGTGGAGTTCGCATACAACAACAGCTACCAAGCGAGTATTCAGATGGCGCCTTTCGAGGCCCTTTATGGTAGAAGATGTGGCACGTCGTTGTCTTGGTTAGAAACGGGTGAGTCAAAGTTGTATAAGCGATCGGAAGTAGAGGGTGCTACTTCTTTGGTGAGAACCATTCGAGAGAGGTTGCTTATTGCTCAGGACCGGCAAGCAAAGTACTATAATGTCAAACACAGGAACGTGGAGTTCGCTGTGGGCGATTATGTATACTTAAAGATCAAGCCGTTCAAGGGTGTCTCGCGGGTGCGGCGATTGAAAAAGCTAAGCCCGAGGTACCTTGGACCGTTCGAGGTTCTGGACCGAGTTGGTGAAGCAGCCTATCGGCTGAAGCTTTCAGTGGAGCTAAGTGGTTTACATGATGTATTCCACATTTCGGTGCTTCGGAAGGCGGTGCAAGAGCCTACGCAAGTGATCGCGGTCGATCAAGTGCCGGTGGATAGTGGGCTAACGACAAAGGTCAAGCCCGTGCGGATTGAGGACTCGGAGGTCAAGCGGCTACGCAATAAAGAGATCAGGATGGTCAAGGTCCGTTGGGGCAATTGCGGTTGTGAGGAGCTCTCTTGGGAGCGAGAGCAGACTATGCTTGACGAGTATCCAGAGTTGTTCCGCTCAGGTACAAATTTTGGTTTTGTATGTCTTTCCTTTATTTAATTTCGTGGGCGAAATTCTTTTAAGAGGGGGAGAGTTGTAACGCCCCGAAACTCGAAGGAGCAAAGGGGGACGTTTTGGGCCAGTTTGGGTTCTGGCAGAAGGCACACGGCCTGGGACACGGGCGTGTCCCAGGGCGTGTCAAGCGTGTGTCGACACTTAGCCGCGAAGTCGTCGAGTTATACTCGACGATTCGTCGAGAATGGGCACACGGCCTGCGACACGGGCGTGTCGCAGGGCGTGTCGACCCGTGTCGACACTTAGCCGTGAAGTCGTCGAGTTATACTCGACGATTCGTCGAGAATGGGCACACGGCCTGCGACACGGGCGTGTCGCAGGGCGTGTCGACCCGTGTCGACAATCGTCCCGGGGAGTCGTCGAGATTCACTCGACGATCGTTGAGACAAGGAACACGGCCTAGGACACGGGCGTGTCCAAGGCCGTGTCATCAAGTCGTCGTTCTTCCCTCGACGAAATGTCCCGTGTACACGGCCTGGGGTCCAGGCGTGTCAATGTGACACGGGCAAGGACACGGGCGTGTCCTAGAACCCGTGCAGTGCTCGGGTTGAAAATGGGGGAAAAATCATGGTGTACACGGCCGGCTACACGGCCGTGTCAGTTGGAACACGGGCGTGGCAGCTCGAACACGGGCGTGTTCGATACCCGTGTGAGGTTCCAGGTGATTCGATTTTGACGGCGAATGCGGCACACGACCCTGGACACGGGCGTGTGCCAGGCCGTGTTCGGCCCAGATTGGGCATTTCAGCCCCGAATCAAAGCTGTTCGTTTCCTTAGGTTGAGATCCGACGGCTGGGGGATGTTCCTGAAGGGATATACCCGTGAGTTGACTTGAAAAACCTTCACTTTTCTTCACTTGTTCTCTTTCTAAGTTCTTGGAGAGAGAGGAGAGCTAAGGGAAGAAGAAGAGCTAGATCCGCCATTGGAGGAGCTTCGGAGCTCTGAATCGCAAGCCGACTCCGGATCCACGGAGGCAACGCAAGTGCGGTGATTTCTATCCGATTACTTTTCGATGGCGCCAAAGAGGAACTCAAGGGTAACGATCCTCATCTTGAGCATGAGTCGCTCTCTTTCTTAGCATAGGAAGCCCGCTCTCGCGAGTTTGCGGAGAGTTGGAGGCGTTCCATCGGGTAGATATGTAAAGTCCCCGTTATTTAGAGTCCGTATGCGAGAACGGACGTAGGCATGATGTGTGAAGCCTACCCGGACATGTTAGTCTGGATCGGTGATGTTGCATTGCATAAGGCCGGAGAAGACTCCGTGCTATGGTTTGTTTTTCGGGTTTTCTACGCGGTAGATTGCAGCAGGGAGCCTTGGGGACTACCAAAAAGGTGCACCCGGAAAACTGGGCGGATACGAGATCTTGCCAACTTGGTGGCCTGAGTGCCAACTTGAACATAACGGGGTTATGTGACTTGCGGTAGAATGGGACTCGGCGAAAGTTTGACCCGCGCAAATGGATTAAATTGTCGTTGCGATGTGAGCACGGGTTAGATGGAACCATACCCGCTCTATGTCGTTCGGGATAGAGAGACCTAAGGTTACGTGGCACTCGCCGTTGGCATAGATGGGAGTCTTCGGCGGTCAATGGCTTAAACTGTCGTGACCCAGGCCAGGAAGACAAATTGCTCATAGGTTTGGCCGTCTAAGTGGCGGTGGTGAGTCCGGAATGTTAATGGCTTTAATTGACGTGACATCGACCGGTTCACCGAGAATGTGCCCTGAGTGCACAGGGCGTGTGGCCGTACGAGCCAAGGTCTGTGATGACATGGCTATGGTTATTTATATGGCTCGCTTATGCTAACGAAATGCAGGGAAGGAGCATCGCCGCCCCGAGTTGGGGGCGGGATCGTTATAATTTGGTCAGCATTGCTGACCGTTGCCTTGTTTTGCCACCGTGCGGTGGTTTGTTGCTTGCAGGTGCAGCTGGACCAAGCGGTCAATAGCGGGCTAAAGTCCTTTTTGCGAAGCTGGCCCTCGAAGGCCCAAGTAGAAATATTTCTGTTTTATTCATGTATGACCGGCCTGCGTGCCGAGGTTTGTAAATCATATATTATTCAAGTGAAACACTCTGTAAGGCCTTAAGGCCGATTTTGGGTATTTTGTATAACATTTCTAATTATGTAATAGTGGACATTCGTGCTCTAATGCTGGGTTCTTGTTTACAACTTATATAAACTGCTTCCGCTAGCATGCTCTGTGTAGGACGTTGAGATTTGTTGGATGGTTTCCATACGTAACCACCCGGTCTGTCTGTGGTATATGGCGTCGGGCCCCGGCCGGACCTACTATTATATACTATGCGACGGATAGGGGGTGTTACAAGTACCGGGTGCCAAGCCCGTCTCCAGGACCCCTTATCGTATGGCCCCGAAGGAACTCGCAGATTTTAGAGTTCAGTTGCAAGAACTGGTGGAATCAGGATTTGTTCGTCCCAGCTGATCACCTTGGGTAGCCCCTGTTCTGTTCGTTAAGAAGAAGGATGGAACCTTACGATTATGTATAGACTATCGGGAGCTCAACCGACTGAAGGTGTGGAACACCTATCCGCTACCCCGGATCGAAGAGTTGTTCGACCAATTGGTAGGTGCGCATTAGTTTTCCAAGTTATATTTGTGCTCGGGGTATTATCAGTTGAGGATACAAGAGGAGTACATTAAGAAAATAGCTTTTAAATCAAGGTACGACTTGTACGAGTTCACCGTGATGCCTTTGGGCTCACAAATGCCCCTTCAACTTTCATGAGCCTGATGAACAAAGTGTCTGAGCCTTATCTAGACATCTTCATCATCGTCTTCATCGATGACATTTTGGTCTACTCAAAGACAGAGGAAGAGCATGTCGAGCATCTGACCTTGGTACTGAAAAAGCTAAAAGAGCACGCCTTGTTTGCCAATTTCAGGAAGTGTGAATTCTGGCTCAAATAAATTGCCTTCTTAGTCCATGTGATCAGTGGGGCTGGACTAGAGGTGGATCCGGCCAAAGTGTGTGTCGTGAAGGCATTCTCAAAGATTGTCCTTCCTCTTACTACTCTGACAAAGAAAGGTGTGCATATGAGTGGACACCCACGTGTGAAGATGCATTCCAAGAACTGAATGACAGACTTACTACCACACCCATCCTAGCCCTTCCATTCGGGAAGGAAGGATTTCAAGTTTACACGGACGCGTCGTATGAAGGGATTGGAGCAGTATTAATGCAGCATGGGCATGTGATTGCATATGCTTCAAGACAACTGAAGAAGCATGAAGTCAACTATCCAGTACATGATTAAGATTTGGGAGTAGTGGTATTCGCCTTGAAGGTTTGGTGACACTGTCTATATGGCGTTCACTGTGAAATCTTTTCGGACCACAGGAATCTAAAGTACGTTCATAGTCAGAAGGAATTGAACTTGAGACAGCAGAGGTGGTTAAAATTTTTATGTGATTATGAATTTACTTTGAACTACCACCATGAAAAAGCAAATTCTGTAGCTGATGCTTTGAGCAGAAAGGTACCGAAATCGAGCCCTGAGTCCTGATTGATGCATATGAATTTAGCTTGGATGCTCCAGGAAATGGAGATTACCCTGGTATATAAAGACCATTCGGAAGGGTATATGGAGTACTTGACTGCAATGAGCATAGTCTGTGATATCCGGGAACGAATCCGGGAAGATTAAGGAAAGGATGCTGCTCTAGTCTGGGTGCTTAAGTCAATTGAAGATGGGACTACTGACGAGTACTCCCTAAAAGACGGCCTAGTTCATTTCTGTCTCCAGCTTTACATTCCCATAGGAATTAAAATTCGGGAAGATATCTTGAGAGAGGCACATTGCTCTCAGTATTCAGTGTATCCTGGGATTGCCAAGATGTGCGTGCGGAAGACCAAGTGTTGGCCGGGAATGAAGAGGGACGTCAGATATTTTGTTACGCACTACGAGGCCTATCAAAGGGTGAAGGCGGAATACAAGAGCCCCGGTGGATTATTACAATCGTTGCCCATCCCCTAATGGAGCTACGGGAGGAAGGGTAGGGGGAGCATTTCCACCTAGCTGTGGGAAAAAGCGTCGGATGTGGCCCGTCTGATTGCACTGGAAGTAGACTCGCTCATATTGCTCCCTAGGTTGCAGGTATTGTGGTTGCGGTGGAGGTGTTGCTGGCTGCGGTGCCGGATGCTCCATTCTAAAGTCAGAAGCGACCTCCACCTCTATTGTTTCCTCTTCCTTTGTTGTCCCAACAACTTTTATAACTGGGACCGACCTCCATTACTCCTTCAGCAGATCTCTTATTACCAGCCTGGACCCCCAAGTGATCCGCTTCCAATCTCTTTGCCATGTTGGTTATCTCTGCTAGGCTCGAATCCGCTATAAACAAAAGTGATTGCCTCAGGGGATCTCACAAGCCTTTGTAAAATTGCTTTTCATAAACTCGGTCATCCAACTCGTAGTAATCTACGAACCTAGTGAGATGTTGAAACTCTCGCTGATATTTAGTAATTGACTTGGATCCCTATTTTAGTTGCAGGAATCATTCCTCGCGCTCGTCTCTAGAGGTCGAAGGGATGAAGTGTTCCCAAAAAGATCCAAAGAACTCAGACCAACTTATCTTCGTATATAGCCGGCCCTGGAAGGTGGAACCCATGATGTACTTCCACCACCTGTTCGCATGCATTTGTAGGATTGAGACTGCTAAGGTCACAGCCATATTGGTTGGAGATTTGATTCCAGCCTGTAATTCCTGCACCGTGTCGAGCCACACTTTGATGCGAATAGCCGACTCTGTCCCAAGGTAGGCAGGTGGGGAGAGAGCTCGAAAGATGCTCAACCAATTATAGCCGGGGCTTGTTGTTGCACTAGGGCCTATTGGAACTTAAAGGCATCCAAAATAGTTGTGAGCGTCTGCCCCAGCTCCGACTGTTGAAGCTATATGGGTACGGTAGGGGCGGGAGTGCTCCCTACTGGCTCTACATGTACTGGGATCTACACATAAGTAACAAACCTAAGGTCAGGTTGGCTAAGCATAAGGTCAAAATTGGACATACATAGTGTAGATTACAGATTGGCACACCATTGCTTCCAGTAATTCAGTTTGTCCGCAAACTGACTAATCAAACGGGGGTGGCACCATTATTCAACGACTTCTTTAGTTCAGGATCATAGCAAGTTGATAGCATTTGTAAGACCCCCCCCCCCCCCCTCCCGGAACATAAAACACGATCAAGGGAAGTCTTTTGCCCAGAACAGTCGCTTTGCGGTATCGTCAGCACGCGGGCTATCCTGTACTACAAGACGCCTATCCTACCGGCTAAACATATTAACCATGTTAACCCATGAAAAGAATATAAAACAAAAGTCAAAATCACACACTAGTATAAAATCCACAGGTATAACAAATAAAGGTAGCAACCATGTCTTCCATAATATCAAAGTACAGAATGCCAAACGGCTACAAAATGAGTCTCTTAAAACTCACATCGGTCACTGACGACAGTGATGGTACCGTCACTTCAAGCCCTATCGTCCTGGCCTGACTGCCCTCCTGTAAAACCTACTGCTGCTCTGTATGCGGGGTTTCCTCCTAAAAAGGAAGACGTAGAAACCGTTATTCAAAAAGATTAAGTGGCTTTCACATCCGCTCCCCCGACGACTCTTAGGCACCGGGCGGATAAAAGGACAAGGGTACATTATAAGTATGTAAGAAGTAGTACAATTCAAGTGGCAAGTGCTAAGTAATGTCAGAGTATCATCAATATATCAGAAATAACTACAATAAGTTATACTAGTAGCTCCGCCATCAACAACAGTGTACATGTATGAACAAACAATAAGAAGTAACTCAACTTATATAAATGCCCATACAGACATATAAGTTGAAGATCGGCTTAACAGTAAAGTAACTCATCATATAAGAATGCCCACACAGACCTATATGATGAGGATCTGATGTATGGAGTGCAATGCAATGTTATGAATGACTTATGGTGACTCACTCATGCTCACACACATGCAATTGCTATGTCGGCACAGATTTATAGTTCCCACTTTTCGAGTAGGTAGATAACCTCTCAGGCATCACCCGTCGTGGCCAGACGGTGATAGTGGAACGAGCTTTTCCACCACTAGGCAAGCATCCACAATACTAAGCCTTGGCCTCCATACGCCTCAACGCTAAGAACATGACAGTGGAGCTCATATGTGTATTATGGCTCAGATGGGACTTGGGTAGATGTGCACTAAGAACACAACCCAAACTGTCCTACAGGTGTGGCACGGAAAGGGCCTCGGGAATGAGCACCAAGGACACAGCCAATCTGTCCACTTGGCACGGAGAGGGCCTCGGGAGTTAGCACTGAGGACACAGCCAAATTATCCAAAGTCTATCTGTCAACTCCCGTCAGTGTGATGATTGGCGAGCCCATAGACCTGCCACACTATACTTAACCCAGGAGTATGACAATGCGTGTCAACTCACACTACATGAATTTCACATATAGGGCTCCACATAGAGTCCCTTATCAACACATCATTTCAGTGCGACAAACACACGCACTTCCAACCCTTCCACATTTCCATACCACACCGGGGTTTATTAATTACACAGGCGGTAAGCCACCCAACACCACACACCAATCCCACACTGCTACCCGTATGGAGACTCAACTCTAAGCAGTGGATTGTTAAATTCATTCCTTAACCATTATCCCGCACAATCATGCAATAGCTTTATACAATACTCTCTTAAATTAAGGATTCACAAACAATCATGCTTCCACAAGAAGCTCACAAACCATCATGAAATTCCACATGCACATGTAATGTTCACTAACTTTTTCATTCATTTGATTATGAAATTCCACCAAGTCAATTGGGCATCGTGTTTCACCAAACCATTTGTTTACTTAAGAATCTATCAACTAATCTCATCAATCTTTTGTTTAACACAATCACTAATAGTTTAAGTTCAACAACCACATGCAAATCTCAACATTAATAAACCATGACCTCTCTACCAAGTCCAAACCCAATCCTACACCAACTCGAGAATAACCTGTAAGTAAGACTTGACTGTACACCAACAATGACTGGACATTCTCGAGTCTACAGGACTCGTATGAAAACATGTAACCATCCATAGGAGAGGTATTTCCAAGGAATACAACTTTAATATTTGGTCCATCACCGTGACCAGACCGTAAGGAACTTGAAATCAGCCTCGAAGTCTGCTGCGTACAGAAAACAGATTTCTACACGTATAACATTTCAGCCCATCAAGTTCGATTGGACTTTTCCGAAGCTACAGTACTCGTATGAAAATGGGTAACCATCTGTTGGAAAGGCCTTTCCAAGGGCTACGACTTTCCTGTTTAGTTGAAATCCTAGATCTGGTGGTATCGTACCTAAAAATGGCCTTGAAGTTCATTGTGCACAAAAAATAGATTTTTGCATTCATCTTAAGGTAAGATGAATGACATCAATTCATCTTCTTTCTTTAGACATTTATTCAAAGTTATATACAGAATTTCCTCCTCCCTTATTCACCTTCATTTGACCATTCTTCTTCATGAAACCAAGTCCACCCTCTTCACATAGAAGAGAGGAGAGGTTGAAGACAACTGATCTCTAGGGCAAGACCCTAGCATGGTCCCTTCCTAGAAAATCTTCATCTCGCAAGTCAAACTCCTTTGAGTCGACATCTCTCCTAGAGGATATGTTGGGTACATTGGTTTAAATGTACCTGATTTGAAGAATCCTCACCCTACTCAATGATATACATCAAAATGTATTTTATGTGTTTTGAGTTTAGTTGTGCAGGTCAAGTATTTACAGGGAAAGATGAAAAGATTCTAAGTCCATGTGTCGACACCCAGGAGCAAAGTGTCGACACTTAAGAAGACTTGTGTCGACACCCAGGCAAGCAGTGTCGACACTTGGAGTAATTGTGTCGACACCAGGGATGCAGAGTCGACACCAGACAGAAAGTGTCGACACATGAAGGATGTGTCGACACTCAATGAAGAAAAACCAGTGAAGCAGTGTCGACACTTAGCAGCAGTGTCGACACCCAGAGGAACTGTGTCTATATTAGAAAGTGTCGACACTTGGAGGCTGTGTCGACACTCAGCAAAAGTCAGCAGAGTCTAAGTATAAGTGTCGACATAATAAAGAATGTGTCGACACTCAGCAGAAGACTCAACACTTGAAGAATGTGTCGACACAATGATGAATGTGTCGACACATAGCAGAAGACTCAACACATGAAGAAAGTGTCGACACTAGGATGTTGTGTCGACACTCAGCAAAGTTCAACAAAATATTCTAAGTACAAGTGTCGACACTAAGAAGATGTGTCGACACTTAGCCAGAGTCTCAACAGAAGAAGAATATGTCGACACAAGGAGCAGTGTCGACACTCAGCAATTATCAACACAGAATGCATGTGTCGACACCAAGAAGATGTGTCGACACTGAACAAGTTCAACACATGAAGATGTGTCGACACAAAGGAGTTGTGTCGACACTTACAAGAATTCAACAAAGTGCTGAAGAACAAGAAGCTGTGTCGACATAGAGTATCAGTGTCGACACATGATGAAGAAGCTGTGTCGAGAAGTGAATTCTACAACACAAGGAGTTGTGTCGACACCTTGAAGGCTAGTGTCGACACTTAGTCAACTTGTGTCGACACTTGGTCTATAAGTGTCGACACTTAAAGACAGATTGTCTCGACACTTTCAAACAGATACAGTTATTTCAAGAACTGACTGGATGACTTGACAGCTGCCATTCCAGCCGGTCTACTGCACCTGTCAAAGTTGTCAGAAAGCTGTTAGGAACCGGATCAGCCAGTCACCATGAAGAAGGCCTATAAATAGGCTTATACTGTCTACAGAAACAGATGATCATTCACAAGAGAATCATAGAAGAAGATCTAGCTATTCTTTGAAGAATCAAGTGAAGATCTAAGAAGTTGGAGAGAGAGAGCTCCATCCAAGAAGACAGCTGTTAGAACCAGGCTGTGAAGAAGGGTTCAGACCTAGCTCTGAATCTTAAGTTGCAGTGATTGAAGATCAGCTGCAGAGAATCAATCCTATTGTGTTCTCCATTCAAGAAGCTTTGAAGAAAAGCCAAGTGAGATTGTTCTCAGCAGAGTTCTTCCAAGAACTCATCAAGAACCTATCAACTCTTCTCTCTATTCTCTGAGTTGTAGGTATAAACTTTGTATTCTAATTTCTTGTAGGATCCTTAGGGATCTGAGTTGTAAGCCTATAATTATAAAGGCTGAGTGTAGGGCCTGTGTGCCTGAGTGTAGGAGATCTGTATCTCTGAGTGTAGGCCTGTTGTGGCTGAGTGTAGGCCTGTTGTGGCTGAGTGTAGGCTTTGTGAAGAAGCTGAGTGTAGGTCTTTGAAGAAGACTGAGTTGTAGGGCCTTGGGCCTGAGCTGTAGGAACCTGTTTTGGGGGTCTGAGTGTAAGATCTGAGGATCTGAGATAGTGGAGGAGTTTGGCCATATCTAGTACACTACTAGATAGGCGAAGGGGGAAAGTGGATGTACCCAAACCTTGGGGAACCACTATAAATTTGTGTGTTCACTGTGTGCTTGATAGATTGCTATGATTGCTGATTGATTGCTGTGAAAAAGTAGTTGTAATTCTGTGATATAATCTGAATTCTGTCTAAAAAGTTAAAAAGAGTTAAGTCACCTATTCACCCCCCCCCCCTCTAGGTGATTAGGTACAATATCTTTCAAGTGGTATCAGAGCCAGGTTACTCAAAAAAGGGACATAACTATCTGAGTAGATCATGTTGGCAGATTCAGTCTAAGTAGATTGCAAAATCAAGAAAATCAAGAAACATGGGTTCAACTGAGAATCATAAGGAACTTGGATCCATGAAGTTGCCCATTTGCAGAAAAGAAATTTTTGACATCTGGAAGGAAAGGGTGAGATTGTTTATGGAAGCCTCAGACCCTAGAATATATATCACAGTTAAAGAAGGGCCATATGTGCCTATGAAGGTTTTAGTCCAGGATGCAAATCAGAGAACACCTAAAGACTTCTCTGAAATGACAAAAGATGAGATAATTCTAGCCACAATGGACAAGAGGGATCAGAATATCATTGTGAGTGCTATAGATGATGCTACCTTTCAGAACTTGATACACTGTAAGACATCTAAAGAGATGTGGGATACTCTTATAGTGTACATGGAGGGTTCAAAAGAAGTGAGACAGGATAGAAAATATTTGTTAAACCAAGAATATGAAAGTTTTAGGCAAGGTAGGTCTGATAGCATCACAGAATGCTATAAGAAGTTCTATAGGATTATTAATGAGCTAATGTCCTATGGCAGAGAATTCAGTAATTATGAGTTAAATGATAAGTTCTTAAGGTCCCTTACAAAAGATTGGGACACCAAGATCTGTGCCATAAGGGAAATGGCAAAGTTAGCAGAAATTCCTCCTCCAACTTTGTTTGGAAAACTGCTATCCTATGAGATGCAGTTGATGGTGAGAAAAGAAGAGGAGAAGTCTACAAGAAGTGAACATAAAGAAAGGACAGTGGCATTCAAGACAAAAGCCACCAGAAAATACAGAAGTAAGTCACCAACTCCACCTCCTAAAGTAGCTGAGACTGAGTCAGATAATTCAGAAAGCAGAAATTCTGAGAGCAGTGAAAGTGATGAGGACTTTGCAGCTTTCACAAGACACTTTCAGAAGTTCTTAAAGAAGAAACAGTGGAGGACAAAGCCATCTACTTCACAGGGTAAAGAAGACTATTATCAGAACAAAAAGTCATCAAAGAAAGACAGGAAAAAGACCAAGTCAAGCAAAGCAACTTTATCAAAAATTATTTGCTATTGCTGTAACAGACAAGGACATGTTATTGCTGACTGTTCTGAGAGAAGGAAAGAGTCTAATGATAAGAAAAAGACTCAATTCAAGGGCAAGAAGGAAAGGTCTTTTGTTGCCAAAAATGATAAGAGCCTGTCAGACATATCTTCTTCGGAATCTGAGTCAGAAGTTGAAGCTTACATAGGTCTGTTTGCTGAGGAAGAGGAAGAAGAGTTCATCTAGATAATGAACTCTATATATGAGAAAGAGGACAGTTAGTGCCAAGGACAGATGGCATTAACAGAAGATGACAAAATCCAGGAGCAGCCTGGACCTAGTAAGGTACAAAATTGTTCTTTAAGTTCAATTTCTTGTGCTAGTTCAGAATCAGATTCATCATCATCAAGTGATGAGAGTGCATCTGAGTCTGAAGAGGATATTCATCAGTTGATTGATGAATATAGAGTTCTATTGCAAGCATTTAAGAAATGCAAATCCTTGGCCAAGAGTCAAGCTAAGGAGATTGCAAGTCTCAATGTGGCTGCAACTGATTATGAGAAGTTGTTTGATCAGAAACTTAATGAGATAGCCAGACTGAAAAACATAACTGTTATTCAGATGGGGACTATAACATTTAAGAATGATCAAATCAGAATTCTGGAGATTAGTCTTCAGAAGAGAGAGATTTAGTTGCTAGGTTTTATCAACCAAAGTCAGTTCTACCCTTAATTGATGAATTTGTTCATCAAAAAGGTAAAACTGGACTGGGGTTTACTAAACCTGCTAGGACTGTTCAGTCCAAGTCTAAGGGCAAATCCCCAGCTCTCAACAAGCCAGCTGTAGATAAAACAGCTAAGAATGTACCTAAGCAAAGGTACAATAGGTTTGAGTGCTGGTGCTGTGGCAAGGTAGGCCACTTTGCCATAGACTGTTAGCATAATTCTAATGCCAAGTTGAGTAGCAAACTGCCTGTTGGAAGACCTGCAGGTAGCTTTGTTAGGAGACAAACTAACCAGCACCAAGGACCCAAGAATTCTTTGGGTTCTAAGGTTAACTAATCTGTTTTGTAGGTAAGTCCAAGTGGTCATGCCCCAATATGGTACTTGGACAGTGGATGTTCCAGACACATGACTGGAACTAGGAGATTGCTAAAGGACTTCACTCCAATCAAAGATGGTCCTAAAGTCACCTTTGGTGGTTCTGAAAAAGGAATCATCAAGGGTTTTGGTAACATTTCTAGCTCCCATATAACAATTACTCAAGTGGCCTATGTTAAAGGTTTGAAACATAACCTTATTAGTATAAGTCAATTGAGTGATTTAGGATATGACATCTCATTTGTTAAAGATGGTTGTCATATCAGGAGGTCAAATGATCAAGAGATCATTTGACAGGTTACAGAAAAAAATTGTCTACTGTCTAGACATTATGTGTGAGAACAATGGTTCTCCAGTGTGTCTTGTAGCTGATGAGAAAGTCTCTCATTGTGTCAAATGGCACAAGAGGCTAGCCCATCTCAACTACAAGACAATTGGCCAACTCTATAGCAAAGAGTTAGTGAGGAATGGTCCTCAAGTTAAGTGTATTAAAGATGGAATATGCTCAGCTTGTCAAAAGGGCAAGCAGACTAGATCCACCTTTAGTAGCATTGAAAACAAAGATGTTGTGAGGTGCTTATACCTTTTGCATATGAATCTCTTTGGTCCTATGCCTGTTCACAGCCTAGGTAGGACGGTCTATACCTTTGTGGTTGTAGATGATTACTCAAGGTTTTCCTGGGTGTTCTTCCTTAGACAGAAATCTGAAACACCTAGTATCTTCCATAGCTTTGTCAAACAAATTAAGAATGAACTAGACAGTACTGTGGTCAAGATAAGAAGTGACCATGGTACTGAATTTCAGTCTGATAGTATGGCAAAACTATGTGAAGAATTTGGGATATTTCAAGAGTTTTCTTCACCAAGAACACCTCAGCAAAATGGCATTGCTGAGAGGAAAAATAGAACCTTGATTGAGGCTGGTAGGACCCTATTAAGTGATACATCTTTCCCAGAATATTTCTGGGCTGAGGCAGTTAACACTGCATGCCATGTAATTAATAAGGCTACCATTACTAAAAGCCACAATAAGACCCCCTATGAGATTGTGAAAGGCAGAAAACCAAACCTATCCTACTTCAGGATCTTTGGTTGTAAGTGCTTTATACTTAACAATGGAAAGTCTTACTTGACTAAGTTTGCTGTCAAGTCCCAAGAGGGGATCTTTGTTGGGTACAGCAACAATAGTAAGGCTTATAGAGTCTACAACTTGTCTTCTCAAGTTGTAGAGGAGTCTGTACATGTAGTATTTGATGAAACTAGACTTATTAACAATGAGTTGTCTAGTAGTATATGCAGCACCACAGGTATAACTAAGAAGATGGACAAGCTCACTATTGAAGAAGAACCTACTGCAAGACAGCATGTAGAAGGTAGTGGCTGCTGTCCAGGGGGAGTACTACATGTACCTAATGAAGAAGAAGTCCAAGGAGTGCAGCAAGATGAAGGAATTGAAGAAGTTCAACCTGAAGTCAGGATGCCTCCAGCTAATAGGCATCTAAGAGATCATCCAGCAGATCAAATCATTGGTGATTTCAGACAAGGCGTACAAACAAGGAGCAGAAATCTGAGTGCAGCACTCTACTCCAGTTTTTTATCCCAAGTAGAGCCAAAGAAGTTTGAAGAAGCCATCCTAGACCCTCATTGGATTGAGGCAATGCAAGAAGAGCTGAATCAGTTCAAAAGGTGCAAAGTCTGGGAGCTTGTTCCTAAACCAAAAGACCACAACATAATTGGAACCAAGTGGATCTTTAGGAACAAGATGGATGAACATGGAGTAATTGTCAAGAACAAAGCAAGATTGGTTGCTAAAGGATATAGGCAGGAAGAAGGTATTGACTTTGATCAAACCTTTGCTCCAGTAGCCAGACTGGAAGCCATAAGAATGTTCCTGGCCTATGCAACCTATCAAGGATTTAAAGTTTACCAAATGGATGTTAAGTCAGCCTTTTTGAATGGTAATCTAAAGGAAGAGGTCTATGTGGAACAGCCATCAGGTTTTGTTGATTCAACTCAACCTAATTATGTCTATAGACTTAGGAAAGCTTTATATGGGTTAAAACAATCCCCTAGGGCTTGGTATGAAACCCTGTCTAGTTTCCTCATTGAGAATAAGTTCACAAGGGGGAAAATAGACAAGACTCTATTCCTTAGGGAATCAAGAGGCAAGATAATACTAGTCCAAATATATGTAGATGACATCATATTTGGGTCTACTGAAAGTAGTCTTTGCAAAAAGTTTGCAAAACTAATGCAAGGACAATTTGAGATGAGTATTATGGGGGAACTTAAGTTCTTCTTGGGTCTCCAAGATAGACAGACTGAGAATGGATTATCCATATGCCAGTCTAAGTTCACCCTAGAACTCATAAGGAAGTATGGTATGGATTCATCCAGTACCATGAAGACTCCTATGGGGTCAAGTATGTCTCTTAGCAAAGATGATGCAGGGAAACCTGTAGATGAGACTTTGTATAGAGGGATAGTTGGCTCCCTACTCTATTTGACTGCAAGTAGACCAGATATCATGTATGCTACATGTGTCTGTGCTAGATACCAAGCATGCCCTAAAGAGTCTCATTTGATAGCAGTCAAAAGGATATTGAGATATCTAAAGGGCACTCCTTATCTAGGCCTTTGGTACCCTAGGAATGGAGACTTTGAACTAACAGGTTATTCAGATGCAAATTTTGCAGGCTGAAAAGAAGATAGAAAAAGTACAACTGGAACCTATCAATTCCTAGGTGGAAGACTGATTTCATGGAGTAGCAAAAAGCAAACAAGTGTGGCTATCTCCACAGTAGAATCAGAATATGTGGCTGCAGGAAGTTGCTGTGCTCAACTTCTATGGATACAACATCAGCTTGAGGATTATGGAATTTAGGTAAGTAGAACACCACTGTTTTGTGATTCTACTAGTGCTATATCAATTGCAAACAATCATGTTTCCCATAGTAGAACTAAACATATTGAAATAAAATATCATTTTCTTAGGGAACATGTAGAGAAAGAAGATATTTCACTAGAATATGTTAAGACAGATAATCAACTAGCTGATATGTATACTAAGCCTCTAGAAGAAACCAAGTTCAATAGGTTTAAAATTGAATTAGGTATCATAAACTTAGAATAAGTTTATAGAAATGTCTAAGTAAAATAGTGTCGACACACAGAGTTGTCTGTGTCGAGACAGAGAATTGGTGTCGACACTTCAGAGAAAGGTGTCGACACATCTAGGAAGTTGGTGTCGACACTTCAGAAAATTAGTGTCGACACATGATAAGTAGGTGTCGACACATCCAAGGTGGTGTCGACACTTATGTTTTACTCAGAATTAGTGAAGTAATATCTCGACTAAGTGTCGAGCTAAGCGGTGTCGACACATAAACAAGTGTCGACACATATATTATGTTGACTAAACTTGTGTCGACACATAGGTGTCGAGACATTATAAGTCTGTGTCGACACTTATCCACAGTGTCGACACAATTTGAGTTAGTTAACCCGCCCTTTCATCTTCAATCCTAGAAAGGTATAAATATGATTTCGCCATTGTCTGTCGACACGCTAACTAAAGTTTCGAGACCAAACTTGTGTGTCGACACCTCTCTTCTCTCTATTCAAATTCTTCAAACCATAATGGCGCCAAAGCTCGAGGAGAATGTAAATGAAGGCTATGAACTGGTGCGGCATGCATTTGATGATGCAGAATCGGAGATCAAGGATGTGGTAACCCTAGTCGCAAACTCAGGGTTAGATTTTCTTATGTCAGAAGCAACTAAGATCTGGAAGAAAGAAGTTCTAGAGTTTCTGAATGGAGCAAACCTAGACGAATCTGGATTCAAGATCAAGTCAAGGGTACATGGAGAAAAGGTGAAGGTCTCACCTAAAAGTTTGAGAAAGGTCCTAAATCTACCAAGGACAAAAGAAGAGGATGAAGTTACTGCTTCTAAGACCAGAGAAGCATTAACTTGGTGTGGTCTAGATTCCCAGCTGAAAATTGGATTTGTATTCAATCGGAAAGGCATGAACAGCGAGGGGAAATTTCTCTAAGAAATTGTTGGCAAAGTTATCCTGTGCAAGTCTGGAGGACATGACAGGATTTCAGCTTATATGTTCAGCATTATGACAAGGATTATCTTTCAACTAACTATTGATTGGTCTGCAGTTTTATTTGAGAAGATTAAGGAGAGCCTGAAGAAACCCAATTTGGGTAGAATTCTAAGCCTTTACTTGGCTGGTAGTATACCAGAAGTAATGAGTCAAGCTACTGGAACTAAGATCAACCATATGAGAAAGATGGACATGAGGATCTTCTCAAGGTGGGACAGAGTTTTAACTAAGGAGATGCCTACTCCTGAGAAAGTAACACCCCTAAAGAAGAAGAAGAAGATAGCCTCTGTGGATCAAGAGTCATCTAGCAGCTCTAAGGAGCAAGTTGTCTTTACACCAGATGATGAACAAGAACCTGGAGATGTTGGGAAGTCTCCAGCTCAACAAGGTGATGCATACAGGCAGGGGGAGCTACCTCAAGTTAGCCCAGTACATCAGGATACAATCCAGGGGGAGCCTCTAGTAGTGGAAGAGCCAACTTCACTAGAAAGTGAGCAAGCAACCCACACTATCCTTGAGGTAATCTCAGAAATCAATCAATTAGATTTCCTTATTGAGAGTGAAGTTATAATTGACAACTTATCTGATGTTAATCAGCAACCTCAGATTAATAGTCAACCCACAGACGTTGTCATGGAGGACACATCTATTACAGCTCAAGTTATGTCTGATCAAATTGTTGATGAGACAAGGGAATCTCCATTGCTACCTCAACAGGAATTTACTATGGAAGATCTCTTCCTCAATCTAGACCAAACAGACTTTGAGAAGGAAAGTGCCACTGCTGAGGGGGAGAATGCTCAAGTTAAGGGGGAGCAGGTAGTAATTGTTGAAGAACCTCCAAGTAAAGAGCATGAAAAGCCAAAGAATGTTGAGGAGCAACCTAAGGAGAGGGTAGAAATTACAAGTACATCTGCTTCTGAAGATAAGGAGACTGCAAGAGCTAAGAAAAGGAAATTTCAAGTATTCAAGAGGAGGAGTCAGACTTATAAGAAAGCTCTGCAAACTATAGCACCACAGCCTGCACTACAGCCAGCACCAACTGTAGATTACAGTGCTTTGATGGTTGCTATGCAAATTAAGCTTGATGAGCACAGACAAGCAATTGAAAAGTATGTGGATGAAGGGCAAAAACCTCTACAGTTTGATCTAGCCAAAGACATTAAGTCTATTAGATTTGAGATGAATCTAAATAAGAAGGAGATGACTGACTGCTTCCACAAGGGAGGGAATGCAGTAGTCTATCTAGCTACTCATCAAGAGAAGATAAAAGCTCAAGTGGATGAACTTGAAGTCAAGCAAGGCTATGTTCTGGAGAATCAAATTAGAATGAATGATAATTTGACAGCTTCTCACAATGCTATTGTCACTGAGATAAAGAATATCGCCACTGCATAGTCTGCAGAAAGTGCCACAGCCAAAGAAACATTTGATAAGCACTTACAAGAGATCTTAACTGCTGTTACAACTGCTATACAAGACTCTCAGAAGCTCATCACTGAAAAACTCCAAAGGTTGAAATCTTTCTTTAAAGATGGAGTAAACTATTTGGATGCCCAAGTAAGATTTCAAAAGGATGATCTAAGAGATCACATGGAAAGAGAAGTCATAAAGGGGGAGAGGGTGTTAGTCAAAGCCAGCTCTGATCATGCCAAGTGGATTTCTAATTCTATCAGAGCAACTCTTGGTTATCCTCCTTTATGTGATGATGACAATGTGGCAGAATCTGGGATACATCCTGCATATCTAGGAGGGGAGCAACCTGAAGTGGCTCAAGTAATCTACCCTCCTCCAGATTTTGATATGGTACAGGCAGATATACAGTCCATGTATAGCCCACCTGAGGGACAGCAAAATGTCATCATAGAGAAGGTGGTTCAGCCAGTATCTGAGGCTATGCAAGAAGCTTTACTGAAAGAACAAGAAGCCAGACTGTCTAAGAAGAGGTTCAGAGAGCAAGCTGAACAAAGGCCTGATTTTGAGAAGTGGAGCCCCACTTCAAGGAATATTATCTTAACTGCATGGAAGGCTGCCAAAGATAATATTCAAGACAGAAACAAATGGTTTTCTAAACTAGAATGGAGAAAGCATGAGACCAGGCAAGAAGCCATAGTGCAATATAGAAGAAAGGCAAAGATGGGAAAGCTACCTCCTACTGCCCAGGTGTTGAATTCTGTGAAGTGAAAGTGGGTGAATGGAAGGCTTGGGAAACCTATCCGCGCGGACTACGCGGACTGGGTTGGCGGACTGCTAGGTCGGCAGGGATGTTGCAGACGGTTTGCTCTGTGGCGGCCTGGGCGGTCTGTTCGCGCGGACTGCGCGGACAGCAGCGGCGGTCTGACAGGCCAGTGTATGCTCAGCAGGCGGTCTACTCCCAGGAAGTAACCGGGCGGATAGGAATGTTATCCGCGGAGTCCGGCATGAAGCGGACTGAAGAACTGGAGCTCGGCAGACCGGTTTGGCAGATGCCTTGGTCTTGCTCTAGTGAAGCGGCAAGTTGAAGCCGTGAAGACCGCCGGTCAGCGCGGACAGGAACTGGAGGTCGCCCGGTATGGCGGGCTAGATCCAGTGTCCGCCTGTAAGTGCGGACTGGCCCTTGCGGCCAGTGGGCTGGCTTGGTGGGAATTGAACCAAGTCCAGGAGGCTCAGTCCGGGGGAGATCGCGCAGTGGAGCGCGGGCTGGTTTCTCAGTCCGCCAAGCGTAGTTAGAAGTGCAGTTGCCTTGTTTGCTAGATTGGGAAATGCGGACTGGAGAATTGCTTGTGCAGGAGCGTGCGGACTGGAGCCGGAGTCCGCTGAGTCCGGTTGAGCCTTGTGATGAGGTTATGGACTCAGGGAAGCGGACTGGAGTTCGCTGTATACGCGGACTGGGGTCTGCTGTTAGCGGACTGGATTGGCGTGTCCGCTAAGTCCGGAGGTGCCTTGGAGTTGAGGTAATGGACTTGGGATATGCGGACGATAGCCGGGTATCCGCTGAGTCCGGCAGGTGCCTTGATGGCGCGGTTGCGGGCTCGGGTTTTTGCGGGCTGATGCCTTGTCCGCAGAATGGCGGATACGGCTGTTGTGGAGTCCGGCTGTGGTGGTCCTGGCTTGGTCTCTGGCGGCAAGGCGGACTGGATATTGGAGTCCGGCCTTGGAGAAGCTGGGGCGGACTGGCTATCTGCACAGGGCGGCGAACTGGCATGTGTGTCCGCGGGCTGGCGGACACATAAGTTCTTGCTGCAGGATGTGGCGGTGATCCTATCGACTAGGGCGGTGACCATACTCATCGTCGTGCCTATAAATAGGACCCATGTCACATCAGGAAAAAAGACAAAACCGGAACCTAGACCGAAGTAAGTGAACAGTATCTGAGCTCGCGTAAGTTGCTGCGGCCTGGACTTTGTGTCCGCGCGGATAGAGAGTTGACCCGGTTGTGCTGTGTAGGTTGTGCGGATAGCGCTGGAAAGCCAGGGACTTGGCTCTGATTGCGGTCAGGGACAGTGCGGACTCTGCGGTTAAGCAACAGGCGGTAAACAGCAGGTCGTGGATAGCGACCAGGCGGTCTTCTCTTTGGCGACTTGGTTCGGGGTTCAGGAGGTCGCCTGCATCAGGCGGACTGTTCCATTCGGGGGCGCAGCTTGTGCGGTCTGGCGGCGTGCAGACCGGCGGTGAAGAGCTAAGCATTGGAGTAAGGTGAGTCCGCGCGGCTTGGGTTGCGGTCTGGCGACCTGGCGGACTGAGCGGACTCCACAGCAGTAGGCCGGCGGCTTGATTGTTTGAGTCCGCGCGGCTTGTTTTTTTGTTCTTGTCTTTGTAACTGTCTCTGCTCTCCGGTGTTGGTTTTTTGGGTGAAGCATGTCTCGCCATGTATGTCTCGCCTTGTAAAGAAGTTTTCTCTTGATCAATAAAGAAGCTTGTGCTGCATGTGTTGCTGGTTGTTACTGCTTTGTTGAGATAACCACTGTTAACTCCACGATCCGGGAAAACTTTCAACATATAAGTGGGCGTATTCTCCTTCGGTTTGTTGAGTTTTCAGCAGGGTATCCAAGGGGGCGTCTGCGGTTTGTTGTGAATTTTAACATGGTATCAAAGCGAGGTTGTTGGAGTGGTCAAGCAGTGCTCAATGGAAGTAGTTGCTCTTCTGAAGAGGAAACCAGTGGTAGAACCATGGCAGTGGAGGATGCAAGTTGTCTTGGTATTGATCTTCTTACAGAGGCGAACTGTGAATGGTGGAAGTCCTGTATGAAGAGCTTTCTTCTTGGCGAGGACCTTTGGGAGGTTGTATGCGGAGCAGGAAGACAAGAGGATACTGCTGGCAATGCTGAGGCGATGAGAGCTTGGAAGGAGGCAAATGCGAAAGCGGAGTCTATTCTCAAGCAGGTGATCTCATCGGAGCTCTTGGACCACATCAGTGGATGTCGGTCAGCTGCGGAGGTTTGGACTTCCCTTGATGGGTTGTTCAGGAAGAAGGTGAAGGAGGTTGCTGCTGATGATGGTCCCTCTACTTCATATCAGGAAGAAAGGAGTGTTTCTCCTAGGCGTGATAGGAAGAGGAAGGAAGGACCACGGTGCTATAAATGCAAGCAGCAAGGTCATCTTCGGAAGGAGTGCAAGGTTGTCTTGCTCTCGGCGAACGTAGCTCAGGTAGGGAGGAAGGAGAAGAACGTAGTTGGGACTTCAACTAGTTCTGGATCTGATCGGCTGGATGCCAATGATAGTGCAGCTATCTGGCATGAAAGACTGGGGCATGTAGGGATGGACAAGCTGAAAGCAATGGCGGAAAGAAGACTCGTAAGAGGCTTGTCTAGATTGTCATCCTATGGCGATGGTCGGGGGTGTGCGGGATGTCAGGAAAGTGGAGCTTATCGCTTCATGGTCGACAAAGCACAATCCAGGAGTTATGCACCATTGGCGGTTGTCCATTGTGCTCTGGTGGGACCGACCGTCACGGCCAGTCTTGGAGGCAGCAGGTTCAATGCTGATATTGGTTGATGACTATTCTGGGTATACTTGGGTATACTTTATGAAGACGAAGTCCAGCATGGTACGCTTGTTTGTGGAGTTCAAGAAGCTTGTCGAAGGCCAGCTTGGCCGGAGGATCAAGGTGTTGAGGACAGGTTTCGGTGGTGAGTTTGACTCAACCGAGTTCTCACGCTTTTGCAGGAAGCAAGGGATCCGGATGGAGCTTTCTTGTGGACATACTTCACAACAGGGTAGTGTTGCAGCTCGGATGATCCGTTGGTTAACGGAGACCTGCAAGTGTTGGCTTCGGAGTAAAGGCGTTCCGAAGGCTCTTTGGGCGGAAGGAATGGCCTGTGCTGCTCATGTCATCAACCAGATGCCTCTTAGTCCGATCATAATGAAGACTCCTTATGAGCTAATGTTCGGAGTGAAGCCCTCAGTGAAGCACCTTCGGGTGTTTGGATCTACCTGCTATTTACACTCTCCGGGTGCTCTCAAAACAAAGCTAGTCTTTGTTGGGTATGATGAGCAGAAAAGAAGATGGAGGTGTATGGATCCTGCGACGAAGAAACTCATAGTGTCGAGAGACATTGTTTTTGATGAGTTGACGTCGTATTGGGGTAGCTCTTATGTGGAGCTAGAAATAAGCAGGTCAGATGGTGGGCTGAAGGAGGCTGTCTGCTAAGGAAGTGGAGTTGCCTGAGTCACCAGGTGCTCCAGGTTGTTCTAGCTCCGGGGCAAAGGCGTCAGAGTCGGGAAGAAGGGGGAGCGATGCTCCTGGACCTTCTGGCTCAAAGGCGGAGGCTTCCTGTTCAGGAAGCAAGGGGAGCGATGTTCCAGGCAGTTCATGTTCAAGAGGGAAGTCTTCTGGTTCAGGTAGCAGGGGGAGCGTTGCTCCAGTGCTCTTGGTTCCAGTAAGGAGGCGTCTTGTTCAGGGAACAAAGGGAGCATTGTTCCGGGTTTGCCCGGGAACGGAGCTGGTTCAAAAGCAGCGGAGGTGGTTAGCCATGATCAGGTTCTTCGGAGATCGAAGAGGATCAGTAAGCCACTAGCTCGATATAGCGAAGGGAACACGGTGGACTTGGTCCCGTGTTTCCTTGTTAGCCCTCAGGTCGAGCAAGGGACTTCTGGCTGTGATGACCCCACTAGAATCAAGGAGGTGGTTGATACCAAGTCTGATGAGGTGACTTCTCTCAGAGGCAACGAGGCTTGGGCTTCTAGGTCCAAGGAAGTTGGTGATACTCCTATGATGCATGAGTGGAGGTTGAAGCTAAAGAAGGCAGAGGGAAGCATGGCTCCTTTTGGGAGATGCTGGAGGGATCCATCATGGTCCATGATATGCGGGGCGAGGACTATGTCTTGGACATCTCTTCGTAGATGCTATCGGAAGGACCAGGTGCAAGGTTACGGGAGCTGCTGGAGTTATTCACCACTTCTCACTTCAAGGGGGAGTGTTGAATTCTGTGAAGTGAAAGTGGGTGAATGGAAGGCTTGGGAAACCTATCCGCGCGGACTACGCGGACTGGGTTGGCGGACTGCTAGGTCGGCAGGGATGTTGCAGACGGTTTGCTCTGTGGCGGCCTGGGCGGTCTGTTCGCGCGGACTGCGCGGACAGCAGCGGCGGTCTGACAGGCCAGTGTATGCTCAGCAGGCGGTCTACTCCCAGGAAGTAACCGGGCGGATAGGAATGTTATCCGCGGAGTCCGGCATGAAGCGGACTGAAGAACTGGAGCTCGGCAGACCGGTTTGGCAGATGCCTTGGTCTTGCTCTAGTGAAGCGGCAAGTGGAAGCCGTGAAGACCGCCGGTCAGCGCGGACAGGAACTGGAGGTCGCCCGGTATGGCGGGCTAGATCCAGTGTCCGCCTGTAAGTGCGGACTGGCCCTTGCGGCCAGTGGGCTGGCTTGGTGGGAATTGAACCAAGTCCAGGAGGCTCAGTCCGGGGGAGATCGCGCAGTGGAGCGCGGGCTGGTTTCTCAGTCCGCCAAGCGTAGTAGAAGTGCAGTTGCCTTGTTTGCTAGCTTGGGAAATGCGGACTGGAGAATTGCTTGTGCAGGAGCGTGCGGACTGGAGCCGGAGTCCGCTGAGTCCGGTTGAGCCTTGTGATGAGGTTATGGACTCAGGGAAGCGGACTGGAGTTCGCTGTATACGCGGACTGGGGTCTGCTGTTAGCAGACTGGATTGGCGTGTCCGCTAAGTCCGGAGGTGCCTTGGAGTTGAGGTAATGGACTTGGGATATGCGGATGATAGCCGGGTATCCGCTGAGTCCGGCAGGTGCCTTGATGGCGCAGTTGCGGGCTCGGGTTTTTGCGGGCTGATGCCTTGTCCGCAGAATGGCGGATACGGCTGTTGTGGAGTCCGGCTGTGGTGGTCCTGGCTTGGTCTCTGGCGGCAAGGCGGACTGGATATTGGAGTCCGGCCTTGGAGAAGCTGGGGCGGACTGGCTATCTGCACAGGGCGGCGAACTGGCATGTGTGTCCGCGGGCTGGCGGACACATAAGTTCTTGCTGCGGGATGTGGCGGTGATCCTATCGACTAGGGCGGTGACCATACTCATCGTCGTGCCTATAAATAGGACCCATGTCACATCAGGAAAAAAAGACAAAACCGGAACCTAGACCGAAGTAAGTGAACAGTATCTGAGCTCGCGTAAGTTGCTGCGGCCTGGACTTTGTGTCCGCGCGGATAGAGAGTTGACCCGGTTGTGCTGTGCAGGTTGTGCGGATAGCGCTGGAAAGCCAGGACTTGGCTCTGATTGCAGTCAGGGACAGTGCGGACTCTGCGGTTAAGCAACAGGCGGTAAACAGCAGGTCGCGGATAGCGACCAGGCGGTCTTCTCTTTGGCGACTTGGTTCGGGGTTCAGGAGGTCGCCTGCATCAGGCGGACTGTTCCATTCGGGGGCGCAGCTTGTGCGGTCTGGCGGCGTGCAGACCGGCGGTGAAGAGCTAAGCATTGGAGTAAAGGTGAGTCCGCGCGGCTTGGGTTGCGGTCTGGCGACCTGGCGGACTGAGCGGACTCCACAGCAGTAGGTCGGCGGCTTGATTGTTTGAGTCCGCGCGGCTTGTTTTTTGTTCTTGTCTTTGTAACTGTCTCTGCTCTCCTGGTGTTGGTTTTTTGGTGAAGCATGTCTCGCCATGTATGTCTCGCCTTGTAAAGAAGTTTGCTCTTGATCAATAAAGAAGCTTGTGCTGCATGTGTTGCTGGTTGTTACTCATAACATCATAAAGAAGAGGAGAGCCATCCGTCCATGTTGTATCTTCTCCAGTCGCCATGGGACATTGGGCAGGTTTAGCCCCAGTCAACCCTGCCTCTTTTAACAGGTCAAGAGCATACTTCCATTGGGAGAGGACAAGAGAAGCGGGCTTACGAGAAATTTATATCCCAAGAAAGTATTTTGGTGATCCCATATCCTTTATAACCAGGTGTTGCTGAAGATGCTTCTTTGTCAAGATTATCATAGCTTGGTCATCTCAAGTAAGAAGAATATCATCCACATATACTGCAAGCACCACTAGACCTAGAGAAGTTTTACGAGTAAATAGGGAGTGATCAACATAACTTCTCGTAAAACCTATAGCCACCACAATCCCGCTAAACTTGTCAAACCAAGCACAAGGACTTTATTTTAGGCCATAGATAGCCTTCTTGAGCCGGCAAACATGTGTCTCCCCCTAAGCAACATACCCTGGAGGTTGCTCCATGTAGACATCTTCCTAAAGATCCCCATAAAGAAAGGAATTCTTCACATCCAGCTATGAAATGGGCCAATCTCTGTTGATAGCCACAGAGAGAAGGACCCGAATAGTGCTGAGACGAGCAACTGGAGAGAAAGTATCAAAGTAATCAAAGCCATAAGTCTGGGTAAAGCCCTTGGCAACAAGTCGAGCCTTGTAACAATCCACACTGCCATCGGGGAGGAATTTCACCACAAAGACCAAGCGACAGCCAACAACATCTGTGACGAAAGGAGGAGGAACCAGTGTCCAGGTACCCCGTTCAGTGAGAGTAGCAATCTCTTCATCCATGGCAGCCTTACAATGTGGAATGGTAAGGGCCTCCTGATAGGAACGGGGGATGGAAGTGGAAGAGATAGGCAGTGCAAAGTTCCTGCGAGCAGGTGTCAGACGATCATAAGAAACAGCGGCAGCAAGCGTATGCTTAGTATAAGCCTGAACCCCTTTGCGAAGGGTAATGGGGAGGTCCATGTCAGCAGGTTCCTCAGTATCCGGAGCATCTGTGGTGGAGAGAGCTGACCCGAGAGGAGAGAGCGACGGCGGCGAAGAGGAGGGAGATTGCGGAGGTGGAGAGGGAGGAGAAGAGGATGGAGATGGTGGAGGAGGAAAGACCTCGGTAGGAGGGGATGGGTTGGAGGGAAGATGAAGAGGAAGACTGGATTCCATAGGGAGAGGAGAGGAGTCGTTAGAGAAATATGGATCATTCTCGAAGAAGGTAATGTTCGTGGAGACGAACTGCTTGCGAAGAATGGGGTCAAAATAACAATAGCCTTTCAGAGTGACAGAGTAGCCCAGAAAGACACACTTGGTGGAGCGAGGGGAGAGTTTGTCATCGGTGGCGGAGGGAGCATGCACAAATATTGTGCACCCAAAGATACGTAGAGGGAGAGGAAAGGGATCATTTCCTGGATAGAGAATGGAGAAAGGGGTTTGACAGCAGAGAACAGTGGAGGGAATGCGATTGATGAGATAGCAAGAAATGAGAACATCATAGCCTCAGTAGGAGCGAGGGACATGCATTTGCGTAAGTAAGGTGCGAGCAACATCAAGGAGGTGACAGTTTTTGCATTCCACCACCCCATTTTGTTGGGAGGTGTAAACACAACTTGTTTGATGAATAATCCCATGTTGCATACAAAATGAGGAAAAAGCTTGACTAACGTACTCTTTGGCATTATCAGAGCGTAATACTTTAATAGAAACATCAAACTGATTTTTAATTAAATGATAAAAAGATTGTCATACATCAAAAAGTTTATAGCATTCTCGTAAGAGATACACCCAAGTACATCGAGAGAAATCATCAATGAAAGTAACAAAATAAGTGCTACCCCGACAAACGGTGAGGGTAGGAGCAGGACCCCAGATGTCGGAGTGAACAAGATCAAATGGACGGGCATAACCACGAACTTAATTCGGCGGGAAGGAGGAACGGTGATGCTTGCCAAGCTGACAGGCATCGTAGTTGAGAGGAGAACTGTGCGGAGGGAGGTGAGGCAGAAGCTGATGAAGAAGTCGTGGAGGAGGATGCCCAAGGCAGAGATGCCATTGTAGGAGATCTGTAGAAGAGGAGGAGAAGGTTGACAGAGCAGAAACATTGTCAAGGAAGTAGAGGCCGCCGCTCTCAGTCCAAGTAGCAATCGTCCATTGGGAGCTCGGATCCTGAAAAGAGCAAGAAGTGGGAGTAAATGTGATGGAGCATTGAAGTTGCTTGCATAAAGATGTAACATACAACAAATTGCAGGGAAACTTGGGCACATAGAGAATGTTGGCCAAGCGAAGAGACGGAGTGACATGAACCACTCATGTCCCATGAACCGGGGAGGGAGAGCCGTCTGCAATAAGGACCGGGGGCAACTGATCATGTGTTTCAAGGAGAGAAGAGCATTGTGGATTGCCCGTCATGTGATTAGTTGCACCAGATTCGATGAGCCATTTACCTTGAGAAACCACGTGAACACTACCTGGGGAAGTGACCACCGAAGTGGACGGCTTGGAAGAGGAGGTGGAAGAGTCACCAGAAGGGCGAATATGTGGATGTTTCAGCCAGCATCGATCCACAAGATGCCCGGTGAGGCCACAGTGAGAGCAGAGGAAGCGGGAAGAACTCTGACCACCGGAATGGTGGTTGCAACTACCAGAGCCACTCCGTTGAGTCTGGTGAGCATATTGTTCTAGAGGTGGAGAAGATAGAAGCGGACGCTAAAGAAGAGATGTAACTGCGGCAATGCGTGCAGCAGTGGTATCCAAGTTGGGAGAGTCCGCTTCACCCAAGATTTGTTGGCAGATCATGTCGTAGGAATCAGGATGCCGGAGGAGGTAGCACACAACAAGAAGTTCTTGAAAGTGCTTGTGTTGTTCGGCAAGATCCTCAGAGAAGAGGCGATGTTGAAGAATCTCAACCCCAAGAGCTTGAACTTGTTGATGAGAGGCAGCATTAGACATAGATGGACGGGCAAAGAGGTTCGCATACAAAGTATAAATGCGGGACGTCTGAGCCCCCTTAGAGTACAAAGCAGCAAGATGAAGTCATGCCTTCTTGACCGTCTCATCATGACGGATGATAAGAAGACACTCATCGAGAAGACTGTTAGCGAGCCAAGTGCGGAGAAGCGCATCGCTAGCATCCTAGTCGTCAAATTCAACAGAAGTGGTAGGAGGAGGGTCATTGGTAAGGTGGTGTCATTTACGTTGTGAGCGGAGGAGGAAGGTGAAGGAGACGCTCCAATCCGGGTACTTGGAACCAACAAGCTTGGAAATGGTGCCAAGATTCCCGGAAGGAATGGGAGGAGGAGGCGGAGTTGTCACATGAGTAGCGTTGGTGGTAGAAGAGCTGGAAAGGTCCATGGAAGAAGCCGTGCGGGTAGAGGGAAGAGAGAAAGGCCGCGCTAAAAGAAACAGGTCGGGCGGATAAAAGGGAGTGCAGGCTAAAGAAGACCGCAGCGGATGCAAGTAAAGGTCTTGCAGCGGATAGAAGAAGAATCCGCAATAGATAAAAGGAAAGAAGTCGCGCGGGAAGAGAGAAGGCCGCGCGAACAGAAGACCGAGAAGCCGCGAAAGCAGTCCGCAAAGAAAGTGCGAGAAGAAGAAGGCTGCACAAACAAAGAGCCGCGACAAAGGATGAGAGGCCGCGTGAACAAGAGGCAAGAAGGAGATCAAGTCGCGCGGACAGAGGAAGGCACTAAATCAGTCGGACAAGATCGCGGGCTCTGATACCATGTGCGAACAGAAAAAGAGAGTCTGGAAATTGGACAAACAAAAATTTTTGTATTCCAAAAAAGGTATGAATTACATGGTATAGCCTCCCTTTTGTAGAATGGAGGAGATGGGAGAGATTACAACTAAACAATGTGGGACTAAAAAAATATCACGTACAAGCGGTTTAACATAAATACAAAACGACCAAGCCGCGCAGTTTGATGAATGGGCAAACCGCCCGGCAACCACAAGAGGAAGACACCAAGCCGCCACAATAGACCGCCAGGTCGCCCGGTCTCCAAGTCACCAGGGACTGATTGACAAACCGCCAGAGCAACAACAATAATAGGTCAGCAACCAAAACGCAGGAGAGAAACCGACAGACCGCCCGGACTGTAACTCGCCAGAGTCAGACCGCCAGACAGCCCGGTCTCTATTCTGCAACAACCCAAAACCCGTGTGAGGGGTCTAGCGCGAAACGGGATGTTACAAATCCTATAAATAAAAT
This sequence comes from Platanthera guangdongensis, assembly GCA_039583875.1. Taxonomy (NCBI): domain Eukaryota; kingdom Viridiplantae; phylum Streptophyta; class Magnoliopsida; order Asparagales; family Orchidaceae; genus Platanthera; species Platanthera guangdongensis. The sequence continues at coordinate 198,004,365 of CM077151.1, forward strand.
AAAAGATTTCGTCCCCGAAATCAGGCTAAGGTTGTGGGGGAAAAATAAAGAAAGAAAATATAATATGTTTTTAAAATTACCTTGGGGAAACAACTTCGGGTAGCGCTTCTGCATCAAGTCCATCGACTCCCAAGTAAATTCATCTTTCCCATGGTTAGACCATTGAACCTTTACTAATGGTACACTTTTCCTTCGCAAGCACCTTGTCTCGGTGTCCACTATCCGCACCGGCTCTGGTCGGACGGATCTATCCGTTGCTACCCCTCCATCTGGGGTGGGGACATGTTGGTCAGGCTTTAGTAGTGCCTTCTAAAGCGATGGCACATGGGCGACATCGTGCTAATTCTACAGCTCCGATGATAGCTCCAGCCGATAGGCCAAAGGGACTATTCTCTCCAAAATAGCATAGGGCCCTACATATCTCGGGCTAAGCTTTTTCATACCACACACACGCGACACTCCATGCATTGGCATGATCTTCAAGAATACTTTGTCACCCACTTGAAATTCTACCATATGATGTTTCACATTATAGTATTTTGCCAGCTAACTTTGAGCCTCAAGCATGCGGTCTCGTACCAACATGACAAGCGCATCGGTATCATCAATGTATTCTATCCCCAAAACCTTTGGATCTTCATCATGCACCCATGACAATGGAGTTCTACACCTTCTCCCGTAAAGTGCTTCGTGGGGAGCCATCTCGATGCTAGCTTGATGGATATTATTATATGAAAATTCTTCCAATGACAACAGTCTTTCTCACGGTTCTCCTATATCCAACACACACAATCTCAGTAGTCTTCTAAGGTTCTGATGGTCCTCTCAGACTGACCGTCCGTTTGAGGATGAAAAGTTGTGTTGAAGGTAAGGCGAGAGCCCAGATATGCTTGTACTGCCTTCCACTCCTTGGAGGTAAAGCGACCATCTCGATCAGAGACTATCATCTTAGGTACGTCATGGTACCGTACAAACTGCTCCATGAAGAGACGCACTAAGATATACACATGTGCCTCCTACATCATAGTGATAAATCTGGTGACCTTCATCAGACGATCTATAATCACCTAAATTGAATCGTTCCCAGAGCGCGAATGAGGCAACCCGTGAACAAAGTCCATGGAGATATCCTCAAACTTCCACTCAGGGATGGGCAATGGCTGTAAAAATCGTCCAAGGCCCTTGCACTTTGTATTCATCTTTTGACAAGCCTCACAGTGCGTAACATAATATTTGACAGCTTTATTCATTCCCAGCCAAAACATGGTCTTCCGCAAGTCATTATACATCTTAGAAATCCCAGGATGCACCGAATACTTGGAGCAATGTGCTTCTCTCAATATATCTTCCCAGATTTCCCTGCCCTTGGGAATGTAGAGTCAGCCATGGAAATGAACGAGGTCGTCCTTTAACATATACTCTCTAGTAGATCCATCTTCAATTGACTTAATCACCATGGCTAGAGCGGCATCCTTCCATTGCTCCGCCCGGATTCGATCTCGAATATCTCAAACTATACTCATTGCGGTTAAGTGCTCTGTATATTCTTCAGAATGATCATTGTACACCAGAGTGATCTCTATCTCTTCGAGCATCCGATCTAATTCCATACTCATCAACCGATACACGGTGCTTGATTTCGGTACCTTTCTGCTCAAAGCATCGGCTACGGAGTTTGCTTTTCTCGGGTGGTTATTCAACGTAAACTCATAATCACACAAGAATTCCAACCACCATCACTGCCTCAAATTTAACTCCTTCTGAGTATGAACATACTTTAAATTCTTATGATCTGAAAATTTCTCATAGTGGACGCCATATAGAGAGTGACTCCAAACCTTCAAGGCGAACACCACTGCCCCCAACTCCAAATCATGAACTGGGTAATGGTCTTCATGCTTCTTTAGTTGTCTCCAAGAATAAGTGATCACATGTAACATCCCATTTCATGTCTGACCCCTCGCACGTGTCTTGAGTTAAGAAAATTGACTCAAGTTCGGGGAGCGTCGAGTGAGTCGACCGGACTCAATGACTAGATCAGGAATTAACTTAGAAAATTCTAGCAGGTTAGGCGTTGAGTGCGTTTAGTGGACTCAACACACTCAACACCAATTAACTTAGAAAAATTTTGGCAGGATAGGCGTCGAGAGCTTTGAGTGGACTCAACGCACTCGACACCATTTGACTTTGAAATCTTATAGGGTTAGGCGTTGAGAGCATTGAGTGGACTCAACGCACTCGATGCCATTTAACTTAGTTTATTTTCATGGGTTAAGGCGTTGAGAGCTTTGAGTGGACTCAACGCGCTCGATGCTCTCGACGCGCTCTCGATGCCATATAACTTGGCATGTTTGTGGTGGTTAAGGCATTGAGAGCGTTGAGTGGACTCAATTCTCTCGATGCCATATAACTTAGCATATTTCTGGCGATTAAGGCGTTGAGAGCGTTGAGTGGACTCAACGCTACTCAACGCCCTCGATGCCATATAACTTGGATTTTCTGGCAGTTAAGGCATTGAGAGCGTTGAGTGGACTCAACGCTCTCGATGTCATTTAACTTAGAATGTTTCAGGCCATAACTGAGGTAATTTCGTCGAACTCAGAGATCAAAGGAGTATGGGATGACTGACAGATAGGCTTGCACCTGAGTGGGGGAGGAGGTGTAGATTCCTCCTGAGAAGGACATGGGTAGTGACACGGGCGTGTCGCTACCCGTATGGTGCCTTTGTAAATTTAGCGCCTTATTTGTGATCCTTCCAGAGAAGGACATGGGTAGTGACATGGGCGTGTCCCTACCCATGTGGTACTTTTGTAGATTTTGCGCCTTCTTTGTGATCTTTCCAGAGAAGGACATGGGTAGTGACATGTGCGTGTCCCTACCTGTATGTGCCCAATCCAAGACTACCCGTGACATGGGTAGTGACCAGAGCTCGACGAACATCGTCGAGCAGAGCTTGACGAAATGTCGAGCAGAATTCGTCGAGCGTAGAATTCTCCCTTGCCGAATTTTCGGGCCGCGTCCTTTCGAGATGACTCATTTAATGTGATGTTTGGCGGTCCAATGTCAGGCTGACACGTGGCTAGGCAGTTACCATAATTTCTCACTATAAAAAGGGACATGAGTAAAACCCTAGCCTTCTTTTCTTTTTATCACCTTGTCGAGCAGCCGTATCTGACAAGCCGACGGAACAGTGAAGCCGCAAGATTCTGGAAGAAATCCTCTCTTCCTTTTCTTTCTCGTGAAGAACGAACACCAACGAAGGAGAAGAAGATGCCGCCAAGAAGGGTCACAAGATACATGGCTGGAAACGGTGGAAACGCCGGAAATGAATTGATCTTCCTACCCTCTCCCTTAGTGCTAGATCTCTAGTTATTCATAGGACAGATATCGACTCAAAAGAGTCTTGATTTGTGAGAATAAGGTTTCTAGGAAGAGGCCATGCTAGGACTTCCGTTCTAGGAATTAGAGTCTTCAACCTTTCCTCACTTCAAATGAAGTTTGTGGACTGTTTTCATGAAGAAAAGTGGACATATGAGGGTGAATAATGGAGGAAAAACTCTGGCTGTTATTTGGAAAGTTTTGTTGGAGGAAGAAGACGAACTGATGACGTTCGGTCTGCTTTAAGATGCGCGCAGAAATCTATTTCCTGCACGCAGTAACCTTCGAGGCCGTTTTTAGACATGATGCTGCAAGATCTGGGCTTTTTACTAAACACGAAAGTCATATCCCTTGGAAATAACTTTCCAACGAGGGGTTACAAGCCTTCACCGGATTCATGTAGCCTCGGGAATCACCGATCGAAGTTGTTGTACAGTAATCATTCCTATATATATAGTTCTCGTGTATGTTTTATATCGACTTTGGGTTTGGTAGAGAACTTATAGTACATTAACGTTAATATTTTGTTGAATTTAGTCTATAAGTAATTGTGATAAAATATGTTAAAGACATTAGTTGGATAGATCCCTAATGAACAAATGGTGTAGTAAAGTGTACTTGATCGGGGTGATTTGGTGGAGGTTAGTGAACGAATGGATTGACGAGTTGGGATGGTAGGAATGACTTAAATATGTGAATCGATAGGGATGTACTTGATAATGGTAATACAATGAATAATGATGAGGTTGACTTGAAATTTGTTGTACATAATTTGTAGTAATTGCGATGAGCAAATGGTTGATGGCTTTTAGTTGATAGATCCATATGTACACGAATAGTTCAAACTTGGTAAAAGAATTGTAACAAGTGATGTTAAAGTCATGTGATCATAGTATACATGTATTTAAGATAACCAAATGGTTGGTGAATATGTGTGGAGTACCATTATGTTGATGGTGAACCCTTGGTATGCCTGGATGCACGAAAATGTGGAAGGGTTGAAAGTGCGTGTGTGTTGCCGCTCTGGAATTATGTATTGGTAAGAGACTCGATGTGGAGATCTTGCATGCTGTTGAGCACAAAATGTGAATAATGAAAAGGTGGCTCAATGTGGAGCCCCGAATGTGAAATGCATGTTGTGTGAGTCGACACGCGATGTCATAATCCTGGGTTAAGGATAGTGTGGCATGTCTACGGGCTCACCAGTCATCACACCGATGGGAGTTGACAGCTAGAATTGCACGGTTGGGCCTTGGTCCTCGGTGCTCACTTCCCGAGGCACCCTCTGTGCTACTGGACGGTTGGCCTTGGTCCTTTGGTGATTTGTTCACAGAGGCACCTTCCGTGCCACGAATATAGGCCAGTTGGGCTGGGCTCTTGGAGCACATCTACCCGAGACCCCTTATGAGCCGTAGTACGTATGTGATCACCGTTGTTTTGTTCTTAGCATTGAGGCGTACAGAGGTCTAGGCTTTGTAGTGTGGATGCACACCTAGTAGTGGAGAAGCCCGCTCTACTGTCACCGCCTGGCCATGACTGTTGACGCCTAAGAGGTTAGATACCTACTCAAAAACTGGGAACTACAAGTCTGTGTCGATATAGTAGTTGTATGTGCGTGATCATGGGTGAGTCATTGCATTGCATTCATGGTATTAAATTTCATTGCATACACAAGATCCTCATAGTATAAGTTTGTATTGGCACTCTTATACGATGAGTTACTTTACTGCTGAGCCGATCCTCAACTTATATGTGTGTATGGGCATTCATATAAGTTGAGTTACTTTCTGTTGTAGCTTTACATTTTTCATATATTGTTGTAGATGATAGAACTGCTAGAGTAAATTGTTTACTCATTCATTATAGTGCTGATATAATTGATATTACCCACTCTATACCACTTGTTTGTAGTACTATTTTATTTATATATATTGTACCCTTGTTCTTTTCTCCGCCTGGTGCTGAGGAGTCGCCGGGGGAGCGGATGTGATAATCACTTAGTCTTATGACTAACGGTTGATACGTCTTCCTTTTTAGGAGGAAACTCCGTAGACAGAGCAGCAGCAGGTTATACAGCAGGACAGTCAGGCCAGGATGACAAGGCCTGAAGGGACGGTGTCATCGCTACTGCCAGTTACTGATGTGAGTTTTGAGAGACTCATGATGTAGCCCTTTGGCAAGTTTTATGTGTACTATAATATTATAGAAGCTTGTTGTTGCTCCTTTTTCTAGATGTACTTTTTGGACTATTTTACTAATATGTGGATTGACTTCTATTTTATATTCTTAGTTGGGTTGGCATTGGTTGATATTGGTTATAGCCGACAAGATAGGTATATTGTGGTACAGGTTAGCTCGTGTGTTAACGATACCGCAAGGCGGCTATTCTGGGAATAAGACACCCCTCGTGCCGTGTTTTGTGTTCTTGGAGGGGGTCTTACAAATGGTATCAGCTTGATACGATCTTGAACTGAAGAAGTTATTCAACAATGGTTCCACCCCCGTTCAATTAGTCAGTTTGGGGACAAACTGACTTAGCAGAAGCAGTGGTGTGCCCATATGTAATTCACACTAAGTATGTCCAATTTTGACTCTACGATTAGCCAACCTGACCTTAGGTTCGTACCTTTATATGTCAACCTCCTAAAGTTTGGATGATCCCAGGTACGTAAAACGGTTGTATAAAGTCTTGCAAGACCCAGCAAGCACTTTTGTTTATAGCAGATTTTGAATTTAGCGGAGATAGTAGACTTGGCAGATTCCCTAGGACAACCACTTTTATTTATAGCAGACTCGAGCTTGGCTGAGATAATAGATATCGTAAAATGGTTGGAAGCAGATCTTTTTGATGTTCAGACAAGCGTGAAGAGACCTGCTGAAGGAGTAATGGAAGCAGGACCAAGCCTCAGGATGAGGACTATGAGGAAAAAATTCACACGTTATAAGCATTCGTCCTTAGTTTGTCTAAGTGTATTCTTGGAATCTGGCTTGAGCCTTTACAATTTTGATACTTGGGCGTAATGGTTAGTGAGAAATCGACCTACACTCTATTTGATACCAGTGCCACACGCTCGTTTGTGTCGGTAGACTTTGTTAAAGACCTAGAAGGAGTACAATACTTCACAAGTATTGCTCGAAGAGTACGCCTCCCAAATGGCTCTGAGATGACCGCAACCGCCAAGTGCGAACTGGAGATACTCCTTGGATGAAAGATCTTTGATACCACTGCCACAATTTTGAGGATGCCAGAATTTGATCTCATTCTGGGCATGGCGTGGTTGGATTGGCATTACGCAAGAATTGACTACGCGGAGAAGCGGATTTACTTAAGACATGGAGACACTGAAGTCATTTTCAAAGGTATAAGATTTGCTCCATGCTTGTTACTATCTTCAATTCATTCCTTGAAAGCCCACATGAGAGGGGATGGAGTTTACATGATATGTTTCGAATGGAAAGAGAAGACAATAGATATGGAGGATGTGCGAGTGGTGCGGGATTTTCCTGAGGTATTTCCTGAGAAATTGCTAGGACTACCCCCGTATAGAGAGGTTGATTTTCAAATTAAGCTAGTACCGGGTGCAAAGCCCATCTCTAGGACCCCTTGTCATATGGCCCCGAAGGAACTCGTAGAGTTTAGAGTTCAGTTGCAAGAACTGGTGGAACCAGAATTTGTTCGCCCCAGCTCATCACCTTCGGGAGCCCCTGTTCTATTCGTTAAGAAGAACGATGGACCCTTACGATTTTGCATAAACTATCTAGAGCTTAACCGACTGACTGTGTGGAACACCTATCCGCTACCCCGGATCGAAGAGTTGTTCGATCAATTGGTAGGAGCGCATTGGTTTTCCAAGTTGGATTTGCGCTCGGGGTATTATCAGTTGAGGATACAAGAGGAGTACATTCATAAAATAGCTTTTAGCTTAAGGTACGACTTGTACTTGTTCGTCGTGATGTCGTTTGGGCTCACAAATGCCCCTTCAGCTTTCATGAGCCTGATGAACAAAGTGTTTGAGCCTTATCTAGACATCTTCGTCATCGTCTTTATCGATGACATTTTGGTCTACTCAAAGACAGAGGAAGAGCATGTCGAACATCTGACCTTGGTACTTAAAAAGCTAAAAGAGCACGCCTTGTTTGCCAAGTTCAGTAAGTGCAAATTCTGGCTCCAAGAAGTTGTCTTCTTGGGCCATGTGATCAGTGGGGCTAGACTAGAGGTGGATCAGAACAAAGTGCATGTCCTGAAGGAATGGTCACCCCTGAAGTCAGTGGCCGATGTGCGGAGTATCCTTGGTCTTGCCGGGTATTATCGCAAGTTTGTGAAGGGATTCTCAAAGATTTCCCTTCCTCTTACTACTCTGACAAATAAAGGCGTGTCATATGAGTGGACACCCCAGTGTGAAGTTGTGTTCCAAGAATTGAAGGATAGACTTACTACTGTACCCATCCTATCCCTTCCATCCAGGAAGGAAGGATTTCAAGTTTACACTGACGCGTCGTATCAAGGTATTGGAACAGTATTGATACAGCACGGGCATGTGATTGTGTAACACCCATCCGTCGTATAGCATATAACAGAAGGTCCAGCTGGAACTCGACTCCATATACCACGGATAGTCGGAAGGGTTATGTATGAATAACCAAACTATCCAATCAAGACTACTTGTCATATCACAGAGCATTCTAACGGAAGCTTTTAAACAGTTGAAAGATCCCATAACTGTAATCCAATAATCATGAATGTCCACAACCACTACAACTGGAATGAAATACAAATACACTGAAAGGGACTTGGCCTTATGGCCTTACAAGAGTTCACTTAACAATATAATGTTTTCCATACATCGGCTCGCAGGCCGCCACGCATGAAAAAATAAAGAACAACAATTCTCTTGGGCCTTTGAGAGCCAGCTCAGCAACATGGGCTCCAGCCCGCTATTTTGCACTCGGCTCCGCAGCACCTGCAAGCAACATTCCACTGCACGGTGGCAAACAAAGCAACGGTCAGCCAAAGCCGACAAAATTATAACGACCCCGCCCCTAACTCGGGACGGCGGTGCTCCTTCCCTGCAATTCATTAGCCCAGCTAAACAATATAGTACAAATGTACTTCGCCAGAGGTGTAGGCATGCACGGCCAAACACCCCGTGCACTCAGGGCACATTATCGGTGAATCCTGACACTTCAGCGTCTTCACCACCACCCCCAAGATGGCAACCTCATGAGCATTTTAGCCTTTCTGACCCCCGTCTAAGTCTCCCGACTTTGCCAATGGTCAGTCCCCTTTTCGGGTCTATCGCACCGAACCACATAGCCCAGGTCCGATTCCACTTGCCCATTGCTCACACCACATAGTTTACCTTAAGACGTACGCACGAGCCAAGCTTCTCTCGGATCCTAATATTCCAAACAATCACATAACCCAGTTATGTTCAAGGCCGGTTCCCTGACCGCCAAGTTAGCAGAACAACGATTCCGCTCAGTTTTCCGGGTGCGCCTTGAAGTTAATCCCCAAGGATCCCTGCTGCAATCTACCGCATAGAAACCCAAAAACCCAAAGCATGGAGTCTTCTCCGGCAAACCATAACAAATGCAACATCACCTATCCAGACCAACATGTCCGGGTAGGCTTCACACACAATGCCTACGTCCGTACTTTGATTCCGGACTTTATATGCGACATAAGGGGGACTATTCACGTCAACCCCAGGGAACACCGCACACTCGCCACACACTCGCGGGAGCGGATTTTCCTATGCAAAAAGGAAGAGAGCTTCACATGCTCAAGTAGAGAATTGTTACCCTTGTAGTACGCTTTTGCGCCATGGAAAACTATTCGGATAGAAGTCTTCCCAACGGAATTTCCTCCACGGAATCGCTCTCGGTTCTCTAAACGGTGCTCCGATGCTCCGCCAGCGGCCGAAATCCTCCTCCTTCTTCCTCCTTGCTCTAACTCCTTGGAAATAGAAAGCTTAAGGGAGAAATTAGGAGTTAAACCACCATTCTCGGCCTTAACTGAGTAGGAACACATCTGTGCTGTCAGATCTTACTTAAAGAAAACAAACGACTCAGATCTGCCCAAAAATCCTCAAACCTGGGCCGAACACGGCCTTGCATACGGCAGTGTCCCAGGCCGTGTTCCTCGATCCAGGCACGATCGTCGAACACAGAAAAACTGCACGGGCTAAGACACGCCCGTGTCGGGTCCTCGACACGCCCGTGACCGGGGGCCTGTCACATATAACCGTCATGCCAACCATCATGTCCCTGCTGAATACAGGTGGGGACGGGTATGAACACGCCCGTATCACCCCTGACACGCCCGTGTCAAAACAACGCACAATCTGTGTTTCCTGCCGTGTCCTTCCCTGGACACAGCCGACCAACACACAAAGAAATACACGGCCTTGGACACCCCCGTATCCTAAGCCGTGTACCCCTATACAGGCACCAAAATTTCTTTTGGATGCGATCAGCCCAATATGATTTTTGGGGCATTATAAATCTCCCCCCTTAAGGAATTTCGTCCTGAAATTAAGTAAAGGTACACAAAATTAAATGTTACCTGAGTGGAATAACTCGAGGTATTCCTCCAACATAGTTTGCTCTCGCTCCCATGAAAGCTCCTCACGTTCGCAGTTATCCTAGCGAACCTTAACCATTCGGATTTCCTTGTTGCGGAGTCTTTTGACTTCAACATCTTCTATACGTATAGGCTTAACCTTTGTTGTCAACTTGTAATCAACCGGCACTTGATCGACCGCAACTATCTGCGAAGGCTCTTGCACCGCCTTACGCAATACCGATACATGGAACACATCGTGTAGCCCACTAAACTCCACCGACAGCTTCAATCTATACGCTGCTTCGCCAACACGCTCCAAGATTTCAAATGGTCCAAGGTATCTCGCACTCAGCTTCTTCCAGCGTCAAACCCGCAAAACACCCTTGAAAGGCTTGATTTTTAAATACAGGTCATATTGTACCTCTGTCCAACACAATATCGCCTCGGCACTAGATTATTTAGCAACGCAAGAGATCTCTAATGCCTCCAAATCACAGAATAAGCTCTCATCATGTACCGACAACCAACTGGCATGCGCAGGAGCCCTGCGGCTCAATGTATCCGCCACTGAATTTCCTTTCCCAGGTACATAATGTATCTCGAACGTGTAGTCCCCCAAGAACTCCATCCACCTCTGCTGCCTCATGTACAGATCCTTCTGATTTACCAAGTACTTCAGGCTCTTATGATCGGTGTAGATGTCAACTTTCACACCGTACAGGTAGTGCCTCCACAGCTTCATAGCGAATATCACGGCCGCTAACTCTAAGTCATGAAATGGATAATTCCTCTCATGAACCTTCAATTGTCGCAAACCATAGGCTATCACACTCACATGCTGTAGCAGAACACAGCCCAAACCACTGCCTGAATCATCACTATAAATTTCAAATCCTTCGGTTCCACTCGGTGAACATAAGATAGGCGTCGTGGTCAACCGCCTCTTCGACTCTTCAAAATCCTGCTCACACTCCAGCGACCACACAAACTTTTGATCTTGCCTTGTCAACGTCATGAGTGGTAACACTATCCGCGAGAAGTTCTCTACGAAGCGCCTGTAGTAGCCGGCAAGCCCCAGAAAGCTTCGGACTTCCGCCACTGTAGTCAAAACAGACCACTCCTGCATCGCCACTATCTTCGCCGGATCCACCGCTATCCCTTCTCCACTAACAACATGACCAAGGAATGCTACTGAGGATAACCAGAACTCACACTTGGAGAACTTAGCATACAACTGATTCCTCCTCAACGTCTCCAACACCATGTGTAGATGCTTGTAATGGTCCTCCTCACACTGCAAGTATACCAATATATCATCGATAAATACTATCACGAAACGATCCAGGTATTCTCTGAACGTCCTGTTCATCAGATCCATAAACACGGATGGCGCATTGGTCAGTCCAAACGACATGATCGTGAACTCGTAATGCCCAAACCACGTGCTGAACACTGTCTTTGAGATGTCGCTTTCCCTTATCCTCAATTGGTAGCAGCCGAACTTCAGATCTAACTTCGAATATACTGTTGACCCAACCAACTGATCAAATAGATCGTCAATCCTAGGGATCAGATACTTATAATTCTCTGTAAGCTTGTTCAACTCCCGATAGTCAATACAGAGTCGCAAGCTCTCATCCTTCTTCTTAACGAAAAATAACCGGTGCGCTCCAAGGCGACGAACTTGGACGCATATACCCTTGCTCCAACAACTCCTGCGGTTGCACCTTTAACTCTGCCATCTCTCGCGGCGCTATCCGATACAAAGAGCGTGACACCGGTTTGGCACCCGGTACCAGCTCAATTGTAAAATCAATTCCCGCTGAGGAGGGGCTCCTGGGAGATCATCTAGGTACACATCAGGTTACTCGGACACAACTGCGATACTATCCAGACTTGGCCTAGGCGTTGAAGCCTGCACTAAGGTGACAAACAGCTCTGCACCAGACCGAACTGCCTTGATCACTTGAAGGGCCGACATCAAAACTTTACCCGACCCCTTCATGCCCGCAAACGTAGTCTCCCGTTCAGTATTCAGCCCCAACTTAACCTCTTCTCAGTTGCAATCGGTGTAGGATCGCACGGCCAAACACCCCGTGCACTCAAGGCACATTATCGGTGAATCCTGACACTTCAGCGTCTTCACCACCACCCCCAGGATGGCAACCTCATGAGCATTTTAGCCTTTCTGGCCACCGTCTAAGGCTCCCGACTATGCCAACAGCTAGTCCCCTTTTTGGGTCTCTCGCACCGAACCACATAGCCCAGGTCTGATTCCACTTGCCCGTTGCTCACACCGCATAGTTCACCTTAAGACATACGCACGAGCCAAGCTTCTCTTGAATCCTGATATTCCAAAAAATCACATAACCCAGTTATGTTCAAGGTCGGTTCCCTGACCGCCAAGTTAGCAGAACGACGATTCCGCTCAGTTTTCCGGGTGCACCTTGGAGTTAATCCACAAGGATCCCTGCTGCAATCTATCGCATAGAAACCCGAAAACCCAAAGCTCAGAGTCTTCTCCGGCAAACCATAACAAATGCAACATCACCGATCCAGACCAACATGTTCGGGTAGGATTCACACACAATGCCTACGTCCGTACTTCGATTCCGAACTCTATATGCAACATAAGGGGGACTATTCACGTCAACCCCATGGAACACCGCACACTCGCCGCACACTCATGGGAGCGGGTTTCCCTATGCAAAAAGGAAGAGAGCTTCACATGCTCAAGTAGAGAATCGTTACCCTTGTAGTACGCTTTTGCGCCATGGAAAACTATCCAGATAGAAGTCTTCGCAACGGAATTTCCTACACGGATTCGCTCTCGGTTCTCTAAACGGTGCTCCGATGCTCCGCCGGTGCCCGGAATCCTCCTCCTTCTTCCTCGTTGCTCTAACTCCTTGGAAAGAGAAAGCTTAAGGGATAAATGAGGAGTTAAACAACCATTACCGGCCTTAACAGAGTAGGAACACATCTAGGCCGTCAGATCTTACTTAAAGAAAACGAACGGCTCAGATCTGCCCAAAAATCCTCAAACCTGGGCCGAACAAGGCCTTGCGCACGGCCGTGTCCCGGGCTGTGTGCCTCGATCCAGGCACGATCATCGAACACAGAAAAACCACATGGGCTAAGACACTCCCGTGTCTCAACCTAACACGCCCATGTCGGGTCCTCGACACGCCCGTGACCGGGGGCATGTCACATATAACCATCATGCCAACCGTCACGTCCCTGCTGAACACGAGTGGGGACACGGGTATGAACACGCCCATGTCACCCCTGACATGCCCGTGTCAAAACTGCGCACAACCCGTGTTTCTTGTCGTGTCCTTCTCTGGACAAATCCGGCCAACACACAAAGAAAGACACGACCTTGGACACGCCCGTGTCCTAGGCCGTGTACCCCTATACAGGCACCAAAATTTATTTTGGACGCGATCAGCTCAAATACAATTTTCAGGGCGTTACAGATTGCATATGCTTCAGGACAACTGAAGAAGCATGAAGTCAACTATCCAGTACATGATTTAGAATTGGAAGCAGTGGTATTCGCCTTGAAGGTTTGAATACACTATCTACATGGCGTTCACTGTGAAATCTTTTCGAACCACAAGAATCTAAAGTACGTTCATACTCATAAGGAATGGAATTTGAGACCGCGGAGGTGGTTAGAATTTTTATGTGTTTATGAATTTACTTTGAACTACCATCCTGGAAAAGCAAATTCCGTAGCTGATGCTTTAAGCAGAAAGGTACCAGAATCGAACCCTGAGTCCCGATTGATGAGTATGAAATTAGCTCTGATGCTCGAAGAAATGGAGATTACCCTGGAATATAAAGACCATTCGGAAGGGTATATGGAGTACTTGACCGCGATGAGCATAGTCTGTGATATCCGGGACCGAATTCGTGCAGAGCAAGGAAAGGATGCTTCTCTGGCCCCGGTGCTTAAGTCAATTGAAGATGGGACTACTCATGAGTACTCCCTAAAAGATGGCCTCGTTCATTTTTGTAGCCGGCTTTACATTCCCAAAGGCGGTAAGATTCAGGAAGATATCTTGAGAGAGGCTCATTGCTCTCAATATTCAGTGCATCCTGGGATTGCAAAGATGCACGCCGACTTGCGGAAGACCAAGTGCTAGCCGGGAATAAAGAGGGACGCCAGATATTTTGTTACGCACTACGAGGCCTATCAAAGGGTGAAGGCGGAATGCAAGAGCCCCGGTGGATTATTACAATCGTTGCCCATCCCCTAGTGGAAGTTTGAGGATATCTCCATGGAATTCATCCACGGGTTGCCTCTCTCATGCTCAAGGAATGATTCGGTTTGGGTAATCGTTGACCGCATGACAAAGGTAGCCAGGTTTATTCCTATGAAGAAAGAGGCTCATGTAGATGTCTTGGTACGCCTCTTTGTGGAGCAGTTTGTACGGTACCATGACATGATAAAGACAATTATTTTGGACCGGGATGGTCATTTTACCTCTAAAGAATGAAAGACCGTACAATCGTATTTGGGTTCACGCCTTACCTTCAGCACAACCTTTCATCCTCAGACGGACGGGCAGTCTGAGAGGACCATCAGAACTTTGGAAGATCTATTGAGGTTGTGTGTGCTGGATAGATGAGAGCTGTGGGAAAGGCTCTTACCCCTGGTAGAATTCTCAAACAACAACAGTCACCAGGCCAGTATTGGGATGGCACCCCATGAAGCCCTTTACGGATGAAGGTGTAGAACCCTCTTGTCATGAGTGAAAGATGAAGACCCGAAGGTTTTGGGAATTGAGTTCATCGATGATACTAATGTCTTTGTTAGACTAATACGGGACCGCATTCTTGAGGCTCAAAGTCAGCAGGCTAAATATTATAATGCAAAACACCAGATGGTGGAATTTCAAGTGGGTGACAAAGTGTTCCTGAAGATTCGGTCGATGTATGGAGTGTCACGTGTAAGTGGTGTGACGAAGCTCAGCCCAAGGTACGTTGGGTCTTACACCATATTGGAAAAGATTGTTCCCTTGGCCTATCAGTTGGAGTTATCGCCAGAGCTGGAGAATCTTCATGACGTATTCCATGTGTTGTCACTCCGGAAGGCGTTGTTACAGCTCGATCAACATATCCCCACCATTGATAGAGCAGTAGCAACTGACAGATCTGTACGACTAGAGCCGTTGCGAATAGTGGGCACCGAGACAAGGAGTTTGCATCGCAAGAGTGTTCCTTTGGTAAAGGTGTTGTTGTCTAATCAGGGGAAGGAAGAATTTACTTTGGAGCCGGTGGACTTGATCCGGAAGCACTACCCGGAGTTGTTTCCCAAATGTAACATTTACAAAGTATAATATATTTCCTTGATTTATTTCCACCATAACCTTAGCCTGATTTCGGGAACGAAATCTCTTATTTTGTTTATAGGATTTGTAACGTCCCATTTCGTTCCAGACGCCTCGCGCGTGTCTTGAGTCAAGAAAACTGACTCAAGTTCGGGGAGCGTCGAGTGAGTCGACCGGACTCAACGACTAGATTAAGAATTAACTTAGAAAATTCTAGCAGGTTAGGCGTTGAGTGCGTTGAGTGGACTCAACACACTTAACGCCAATTAACTTAGAAAATTTTTGGCGGAAGAGGCGTCGAGAGCATTGAGTGGACTCAACGCAACGCCATTTGACTATGAAATCCTGGAGGGTTAGGCGTCGAGAGTGTTGAGTGAACTCAACGCACTCAGCGCCATTTAACTTAGTTTATTTTCGCGGGTTAAGGCATTGAGAGCATTGAGTGGACTCAACGCTTCCACTAAACCCTCTCGACGCCATATAACTTGGCATGTTTCTGGCAGTTAAGGCGTCGAGGGCGTTGAGTGGACTCAACGCTCTCGACGCCATATAACTTGGCATATTTCTGGCAATTAAGGTGTGGAGAGCGTTAAGTGGACTCAATGCTCTCGACGCCATATAACTTGGAGTTTCTGGCGGTTAAGGCGTTGAGAGCGTTGAGTGGTCTCAATGCTCTCGATGTCATTTAACTTAGAATGTTTCCGACCATAACTGAGGTAATTTTATCGAACTCAGAGATCAAAGGAGTAAAGGATGACTGGCAGATAGGCTTGCACCCGAGTGGTGGAGGAGGTGTAGATTCCTCCCGAGAAGGACACGGGTAGTGACACCGGCATGTCGCTACCCGTGAGGTGCCATTGTAAATTTTGTGCCTTCTTTGTGATCCTTCCATAGAAGGACACGGGTAGTGACACAGGCGTGTCCCTACTCGTGTGGTACTTTTGATGATTTTGCGCCTTCTTTGTGATCTTTCCAGAGAAGGACATGGTTAGTTACATGGGCGTGTCTCTACCTATGTGTGCCCAATCCAAGACTACCTATGACATGGGTAGTGAGCAGAGCTCGGCGAGAATCGTCGAGCAGAGCTCGGAGAGAATCGTCGAGCAGAGCTCGACGAACATCGTCGAGCATAATTCGTCGAGTGTAGAATTCTCCCTTGGCGAATTTTCGGGACGGTCCTTTTGAAATGACTCATTTAAAGTGATGTTTTGCGGTCCAATGTCAGGCTGACACGGGGCTAGGCAGTTAACCTAATTTCTTGCTATAAAAAGGGACATTAGGAATACCCCTAGCCTTCTTTTCTTTTTATCACCTTGTCGGGCAGCTGTCTCTACCAAGCCAACGGAACAGTGAAGCCGCCAGATTCTGGAAGAAATCCTCTCTTCCTCTTATTTCCCGTGAAGAACAAACACGAACCACGGAGAAGAAGATGCCGGTAAGAAGGGTGACAAGATCCATGGCAGGAAACGGTGGAAACGCCGGAAATGAAGTGAGCTTTCTACCCTTTGCCTTGGTGCTAGATCTCTAATTATTTGTAGGAGAGATATTGAGTCAAAAGAGTCTTGATTTGTGAGAAGAAGGTTTCTAGGAAGAGGCCATGCTAGGACTTGTGTCCTAGGAATTAGAGTCTTCAACCTTTCCTCACTTCAAATGAAGTTTATGGACTAGTTTCGTGAAGAGAAGTGGTCATATGAGGGTGAATAAGGGAGGAGAAACTCTGGATGTTATTTGGAAAGTTTGGTTGGAGGAAGAAGACGAACCAATGACGTTCGATCTTCTTTAAGATGCACACAGAAATCTATTTTCTGCACGCAGTAACCTTCGAGGACATTTTCGGACATGATGCGTCCAGATATGGGCTTTTGTCTAAACATGAAAGTCGTATCCCTTGGAAATACCTTTCCAACGAGGGGTTACATGCCTTCACCGGATTCCTATAGCCTCGGTAATCCCCGATTGAAGTTGTTGTACAGTAATCATTCCTGTATATATAGTTCTCGTGTATGTTTTGTATCAGCTTTGGGTTTGGTAGAGAGATTGTAGTACATTAACGTTAATATTTTGTTGAATTTAGTCTATAAGTAATTGTGGTAAAATATGTTAAAGATATTTGTTGGATAGATCCCTAATGAACAAATGGTGTAGTAAAGTGTACTTGATCGGCGTGATTTGGTGGAGGTTATTGAACGAATGGATTGACAAGTTGGGATGGTAGGAATGACTTAAATATGTGAATCGATAGGGATGTACTTGATAATGGTAATACAATGAATAATGATGAGGTTGACTTGAAGTTTGTTGTACATTATTTGTAGTAATTGCGATGAGCAAATGGTTGATGGCTTTTAGTTGGTAGATCCATATGTACACGAATAGTTTGAACTTGGTAAAAGAATTATAACCAGTGATGTTAAAGTCATGTGATCATAGTATACATGTATTTATGATAACCAAATGGTTGGTGAATATGTGCGGAGTAACATTATGTTGATGGTGAACCCTTGGTATGCTTGGATGCACAAAAATGTGGAAGGGTTGAAAGTGCGTGTGTGTTGCCATACTGGAATTATGTATTGGTAAGAGTCTCAGTGTGGAGCTCTTGCGTGTTGTTGAGCATGAAATGTGAATAATGAAAAGGGGGCTCAATATGGTGCCCCGTATGTGAAATGCATGTGGTGTGATTCGACACGCAGTGTCGTAATCCTAGGTTAAGGATATTGTGGCAGGTCTACAGGCTCACTAGTCGTCACACCAACGGGAGTTGATAGCTAGACTTGTACGGTTAGGCCTTGGTCCTCAGTGCTCACTTCTTGAGGCATGCTCCGTGCTAGTGGACGGTTGGCCTTGGTCCTTTGGTTATTTATTCATAGAGGCACCTTCCGTGCCACGAATATAGGCCAGTTTGGCTGGGCTCTTGGTGCACATCTACCCGAGACCCCTTCTGAGCTGTAGTACGCATGTGAGCTCCGTTGTTGTGTTCTTAGCATTAAGGAGTATGGAGGCTTAGGCTTGGTAGTGTGGATGCCCGCCTAGTAGTGGAGAAGCCTGCTCTACTGTCACCGTCTGGCCACGACGGTTGATGCCTGAGAGGTTAGCTACCTGCTCGAAAAGTAGGAACTACATGTCTGTGTTGACATAGCAGTTGCATGTGCGTGATCATGGTTGAGTCATTGCATTGTATTCATGGCATTACATTTCATTGCATACACAAGATCCTCATCGTATAAGTTTGTATGGGCACTCTTATACGATGAGTTGCTTTACTACTAAGCCGATCCTCAACTTATATGTATGTATGGGCATTCATATAAGTTGAGTTACTTTCCATTGTAGCTTTACATTTTTCATATACTGTTGTAGATGATAGAACTGCTAGAGTAGATTGTTTACTCATTTATTATGTTGCTGATATACTTGATATTGCTCACTCTATACCACTTGTTTGTACTACTATTTTATTTATATATATTGTACCCTTGTTCTTTTCTCCGCCCGGTGTTGAGGAGTCACCGGGGGAGCGGATGTGATATCCACTTAGTCTTATGACTAACGGTTGCTACGTCTTCCTTTTTAGGAGGAAACTCCGCAGATAGGGCAACAAGAGGTTATACTGCATGACAGCCATGCCAGGACGACAGGGCCTGAAGGGACGGTGTCGTCGCTACCGTCAGTGACTGATGTGAGTTTTGAGAGACTCATGATGTAGCCCTTTGGGCAATTTTTATGCATACTCTGAAATTATAGAAGCTTGTTATAGCTTCTTTTTCTAGATGTACTTTTTGGACTATTTTACTTATGTGTGGATTGACTTCTGTTTTATATTATTGGTTGGGTTGGCATTGGTTGATATTGGTTATAGCCGGCAGGATAGGAATCTTATGGTACAAGTTAGCTCGTGTGCTAACGCTACCGCAAGGCTACTTTTCTGGGCATAAGACTCCCTCGTGCCATGTTTTGTGTTCCGGGAGGGGGTTCTTACATCACATGCCCGTGCTGCATCAGTACCTCTCCCATCCCTTGATATGATGCATCAGTGTATACTTAAATCCTTCCTTCCCATATGGAAGGGCTAGGATGGGTGCAGAGGTAAGTCTATCTTTTAGTTCTTGGAAAGCAGCTTCACACTGGGGTGCCCACTCTTATGGCACACCTTTTTTGTCAGGGCAGAGAGAGGAAGGGCTATCTTTGAGAATCCTTTCACGAACTTGCTATAATAATCAACAATTCCAAGGAAATTTCGTACATCAGCAGCTGACTTCAAAGGCGACCATTCGTTCACTGCATGTACCTTGGCCAGATCCACATCTAGTCCAGCACCACTAATCACATGGCCTAAGAAGGCAACTTCTCTGAGCCAAAATTCACACTTGCTAAACTTGGTAAACAAGGTAGGCTCCTTTAACTTCTTCAGCACCAAGGTCAAGTGTTCAACATGTTCTTCCCCTGTCTTCGAATAGAATAAAATGTCGTCGATGAAGATGATGACGAAGACATCTAAGTATGCTCAAACACCTTGTTCATCAAACTCTTGAATGTTGAAGGGGCATTTGTGAGTCCAAACGGCATCACGATGAACTCATATAGACCATACCTCGAGTAAAATGACGTTTTATGGATTTCCTCTTCTCGTATCCTCAACTGATTGTACCCCGAGCGTAAATCCAGCTTGGAAAACCAGTGCGCTCCTACTAACTAATCAAATAACTCATCGATCCAGGGTAGAGGGTTGATGTTCCGCACCATTAAACGGTTGAGTACCTGGTAGTCTATACATAACCATAGCGTTCCATCCTTCTTCTTAACAAATAGAACATGGGCTCCCCAAGGTGATGAACTCGGGCGAACAAACCCTGATTCTACTAATTCTTGTAGTTGGAATCTAAACTTCACGAGTTCCTTCGGGGCATTCGGTAAGGGGTCCTAGAGATAGGCTTGGCACCCGGTACTAACTTAATTTGAAAGTCCACCTCTCTATACGGTGGTAATCCTGGCAATTTTTGTTGGGTACATTGGAAAATGTGTACCGGATTTGGAGAAGCCTCACCTAACTCAATGATATGCATCAAGTTATGTTTGATGTTGTGTTGAGTTATCATGTGCAGGTTAAGTAAATGGAAGAAAAATTTTCTAAGTACAAGTGTCGACACTTGGGAATGCTTGTGTCAACACCAAGGGCCAGATTGTGACGACACCCAGAATTTGTGTCGACACACAGAAAATCTGTCGACAATGCTGTGTCGACCCCAAGGGCCAGATTGTGTCAACATCTAGAATTTGTGTCGACACACAGAAAATATGTCGACAACGTTGTGTCGACACCAAGGGCCAGATTGTGTCGACACCCAGAATTTGTGTCGACAAACAGAGAAGCTGTCGACACATTCCAGAATTCTGTCGACAATGACTATGTCGACACACACCAGAATTCTGTCGACACCAACTTTGTCAAGATAAGGAGTGATTATATCGACACACAGGACTTATGTCGACCACAGAAGCTGTGTCGAGAAGTAAAAGTGAAGCTATGTCGATATCATCAAGTCTTGTGTCGACACATGGACTATGTGTGTCGACACATGTGAAGTATTCACTCGACATTATATGTTGCTGAGTCAAAGTCCAATGAAGGTTGAAGTAATAAAACTGGAGACTTGACAGCTATCATTACTGACATTGTTGTCACATCTGTCAGAGGTGTCAAAAGACCGTTTGGAACCGGAACAACCGGTAACCATGGATGAAGCCTATATATAGATATGCTCTCTCAACAATTAGATCTATTGTGAAGAAGTGATCGTGAACACGATCAGTGAATGAAGAATAATCTTTGAAGGATTGAAGATCCAGAAGAAGAGAAAGAAGAAAAAGTCAGCAGATTATAGAGAGAGAAAAATAAGAAGGAGAGAAGTCCTCATCTAGTGAAGGCAAATCATGAACAGTCTGCCAGAAGAATTCAGATCAATTCTGAAGAAGAATTCAGATTAATTTCTGAATAAGAAGGAAGCTGATTGAAGATCAACTCCAACACCAAGAAGATCAACCTTACTTTGTCCAGATTCAAGAAGCTTCGAAGAAGCCTAGACTGGTTCATCCTTAAGTAATCAGTTCTATCAAGAACTGATCAAGAAGCCTTCAACCAATTCTCTCTCCATCTGGTTGAAGATATTATTATCTTTTCATCAATAACTTTTGTAGGATCTATAATAGATCTGAGTGTAGGAGATTTATTTCTCAGAGTTGTAAGCCTAAATTATAAAGGCTGAGGTAGGGCTGAGTGCCTGAGGTAGGGTAATCTTTTCCCTGAGTTGTATGCCTGTGAAAGAGGCTGAGGTAGGGCTTTTTCCTGAGTTGTAGGAGTGGGGTTTCACTCTGAGTTGTAGGCCTATGAAAGAGGCTGAGGTTGGGCTTGTGCCCGAGTTGTAGGAGTGTGGATTCACTCTGAGTTGTAGGAACCATTCTTGGTTCTGAGCTGTAAGATCTGCGGATCTGAGAAGAAAGAAGGAAGTTAGGTCGAATCTAGTACACTGCTAGATAGGTGAAGGGGGAAAGTGGATGTACCCATCATTTGGGCAACCACTATAAATCTGGTGTGCAATCTGTGGAATGTTGTGTGTATGTGCATGTTGTGCTGTGATATCTGCTGAATAAATTGCTAAACTAGATAGATTTGTCTGCCTAAGTTAGAAAAAGAATTGAACCTATTCACCCCATCCCCCTCTAGGTGTTTAGGACATCTTGAAACCAATTCTTTCAAGTGGTATCAGAGGGAGGTTACTCAAAGAAGAGACTTAACAGTCTAAGTAGATCTCCAAGGCAGAAATCTATTAGGCAAAATGGGTTCCATTGAGAATCATAAGGAGTTTGGTTCCATGAAGTTACCTATATGCAGGAAAGAGATTTTTGGCATATGGAAAGAAAGTGTTCGACTGTTTATGGAAGCTTCAGATCCAAGAATCTATATGACAGTCAAAGAAGGGTCATTCATCCCAATGAAAGTCTCAGTTCTTGATGCAAATCTCAGGACACCAAAGGAGTATTCAGAAATGACAAAGGATGAGATCATCTTGGCTACTATGGATAAGAGAACACAGAATATAATAATCAGAGCTATAGATGACTCAACATTCCAAAATTTGATTCACTGCAAGACCTCCAAAGAAATATGGGACACCCTGATTGTCTACATGGATGGATCAGAAGAAGTGAGAGAAGACAGAAAGTCTATGCTGAATCAGGAGTATGAAAGTTTTAGACAATCTAAAACAGACAGCATAACTGAATGTTACAGGAAGTTCTTCAGAATAGTTAATGAATTGATGTCATATGGAAGAGTATTCAGCATATATGAGTTAAATGATAAGTTTCTGAGATCATTAACTAAGGACTGAGACACCAAGATATGTGTCATTAGGGAAATGGCCAGACTAGCAGAAATCTCACCTCCTACATTATTTGGCAAACTGCTTACATATGATATGCAGCTGATGGCCAGAAAGGAGGAGGAGAAAAGTAATAAAGTTGATTACAGAGATAAGTCAGTGGCTTTCAAGACTGAAGCCATAAGAAAGGACAGGAGGATGTCTCCATCTCATCCTAGAAAAGCTGCAGAAGTATTTTCAGAAAGTTCTGACAGTCACATATCAGATAGTCCAAATTCTGATGAAGACTTAGCTGCTTTCTCAAGACAATTTCAAAGGTTCTTGAAGAAAAAACAATGGAGATCCAAGCCATCCTCCTCACAATCCAAGGATGATTACTATTAGAAAAAGAAATCCTCTAGGAAGGACAGGCCTGGACATGTGGTAGCTGATTGTCCTGACAAAAGAAAAGAATCAAATGACAAGAAGAAACTAAAAAACAAGGGCAAGAAGGAGAAATCCTTTGTTATAAAGAAGCAAAAAAGCTGGTCAGATTCTTCATCATCAGATTCTGAGGCTGAAGCTGAAGCTGAAGCATACATAGGACTGTTTGCAACTGAAGAGGATGCAGAAGAGGCTGAGTTCTTGAAATTGCTGGACTCAGTAAACAGAATTGAAGAACATTGTTGTAAAGGGCTGATGGCCTTGACAGAAGAAGATCAGTGCCAGGATCAGCCTGGTCCTAGTAAGGTAAATAATTCTTCAATAGTTTCTGATTACTATACTGGATCAAAATCAGAAGCATCTGCATCAAGAGATGTGGATGAATCTGAATCTGAAGGGGATGTTCATCAACTTATTGATAAATATGGTGATCTACTGCAAGCACTTAAGAAAAGCAGAATCCTTAACAAAGCACAGGCCAAGGAAATTACTGCTCTTAAGTTGGCTGCATCTGATTCAAAAAAATTACTGGATCAGAAGATGAATGAAATTGTCAAACTGATAAACATAATTGTTATTCAGCAGGGAACAATAACATTCAAAAATAATCAGATCAAGGGTCTGGAAGACAGACTGCTAAGAGAAAAGGAATTAGTGGCAAAATTCTCAAAGCCAAAATCAGTCTTACCTCTAATTGATGATTTCATTCCTAAAAAGGGTAAGAAAGGATTGGGCTTTAAGGGAAATATTAGGGCAGCTAATTCTAAATGAAAAACGCAATGCCCCAGTTCAGCCACTTGCCTTCAAACGCCACATTGCCTTCAGGAAAGTGCAACAGCCTACCAAAAGATATGATCATGATATCATACATGGTCATGGTAAGCCTGATATTCTGAATTACAAGGGTGTAGCTCCAGCACTCAAGCCAAGAACCACTGTACCAATAGTGTTAAGAACAGCTGATAGCAATGCTGTTAAAACTGTACCTAAAAAGAGGTATAATAGATATGAGTGTTGGTGTTGTGGTAAGATAGGGCATTATGCCAAAGATTGCTGGCACAACACCAGTATCAGGAAGAATGGCAGCTTACCTGTGAGGAAGGCTGCTGGTAAGAATATCAAGTTTCAATCTAACTTGAACCTAGAACCCAATAAACATTGGGGTTCTAAGGTAAAATAATTTTATTTGCTGCAGGTGGGTGGTCCAAGTTACCATACCCCTATATGGTACTTGGACAGTGAATGTTCCAGGCACATGACTGGAACAAAAAGAATTTTAAAGGACTATACTCCCATAGAGAGTGGACCGAAAGTGATCTTTGGTGGATCAGAAAATGGGGTCATCAAAGGGTTTGGTAACATTTCTACTTGTTCTATAACAATCACTCAAGTGGCTTATGTAAAAGGTTTGAAACATAACTTGATAAGCATAAGTCAGCTGAGTGACCTTGGGTATGACACTTCATTTATTAAGAATGGGTGTTAGATTAAAAGGACAAGTGATCAGAAGGTGATCTTGTCTGGTTATAGAAAAGGGAATGTTTACTGTTTAAATTTTGATTATGAAAACATGAACTCTCGTGTATGTTTAGTTGCAGATGAGAAAGCATCTCAGTGTGTCCAATGGCACAAGAGCCTATCTCATCTGAACTATAAGACTATAGGCCAACTCTATAGTTTAGAGTTAGTGAGGAATGGTCCTCAATTTAAGTGCATAAAAGAGGGTATATGTTCAGCTTGTCAAAAAGGCAAGCAGACCAAATCTTCTTTTCATAGTCTTGATAACAAAGACTCTGTGAGGTTTTTGTACCTCTTACATATGGATCTATTTGGTCCTATGCCAGTTCATAGTCTAGGTAGGAAAGTCTATACTTTTGTGGTAGTATATGACTATTCTAGATTTACATGGGTTTTCTTTTTGAGGCAGAAATCTAAAACCACTACTGTCTTTCATAACTTTGTTAAACAAATTCAATGGTCAAAATCAGAAGTGACCATGGAACTGAATTTCAGTCTGAATGTATGACAAGGTTTTGTGAAGAACTAGGGATTCATCAAGAATTCTCCTCACCTAGAACACCTCAGCAAAATGGAATTGCTGAAAGAATGAATAGGACTCTTATTGAGGCTGGTAGAACTCTACTAAGTGACACTTCTCTCCCAAAATATTTCTGGGCTAAGCCAGTAAATACTGCTTGTCATGTTCTCAATAGAGCATCCATAACTAAAAGCCACAAAATGACACCCTATGAGATTATGAAGGGCACAAAACCAAACATATCCTACTTTAGGATCTTTGGCAGCAGGTGTTATGTGCTTAACACTGGCAAGTCTCACCTAACTAAGTTTGCTGCCAAATCCCAAGATGGGATATTTGTTGGGTACAGCAATAACAGTAAGACATATACGGTCTACAACTTGACTACACAAGTTGTAGAAGTATTTGTTCATGTAGTGTTTGATGAATCTGAGCTAATTAATTGTAAGTTGTCTGGAAATTCTTGTAGCTCAACAGGTTTAAAAGAAAAGTTGGACATGCTGACCATTAATGAAGACCAAACTGCAAGACAGGATGAGGAAAATGATGGTTGTTGTCCAGGGGGAGTACAAGGTCCACAAGCTGACATTGAAGACAATAAAGTACAGCATGGTGGAGAAATTGAAGAAGTTCAAATTGCTGATAGAATGCCTCCAGCAATAAGGAATCTAAAGTCTCATCCAGCACACCAAATTATGGGTGATCCATGACATGGTTTGCAAACCAGAAGCAAACACATGAACGCAGTGCTTTGCTCAAGTTTCCTGTCACAGGTGGAACCAAAAAGATTTGAAGAAGCCATACAAGACTCCAACTGGATTGATGCAATGCAGGAGGAGCTGAATCAATTCTGAAGGTCTAAAGTATGGGAGCTGGTTCCAAAACCAAAGGATCATAATATTATTGAGACTAAGTGGATCTACAGGAACAAACTAGATGAAAATGGCATCATAGTGAAGAACAAAGCAAGACTGGTTGCCAAAGGTTATAGATAGGAAGAGGGCATAGACTTTGATCAGACATTTTCCCCAGTGGCAAGGTTAGAAACAATAAGGCTATTCCTTGCCTTTGTTGCTTTCCAAGGTTTCAAAGTATACCAAATGGATGTCAAGTCAGCATTCCTAAATGGTAATTTGAAAAAAGAAGTCTATGTTGAACAACCCTCAGGTTTTGTTTATCCACTTTATCCTGATTATGTTTTTAGGCTTAAGAAAGCCTTATATGGTTTGAAACAAGCCCCTAGGGCTTGGTATGAAACATTGTCTACCTTCATGATTGAGAATAAATTTTTAAGGTAGAAAATAGACAAGACTCTATTCCTTAGGAAGTCAAAGGGCAGGATGATCCTAGTCCAGATTTATGTTGATGACATAATCTTTGGATCAAGAGAAAATAACCTTTGTAGGAAGTTTGCAAAACTTATGCAAGGGAAGTTTGATATGAGCAGTATGGGTGAGCTGAAATTCTTCTTGGGACTCCAAGTAAGATAGACTGATGATGGCTTGTCCATATCACAGTCTAAGTTCACCATGGAGTTAATTAAGAAATATGGTATGGAGTCATCCACCACCATGAGAACTCCAATGGGGACAAGTATTCCTTTAGGCAAAGATGATGCAGGAAAACCTGTAGATGAGTCTTTGTATAGAGGGATAATTCGCTCCCTTCTATACTTAACTTCCAGTAGACCAGACATTATGTATGCTACAAGTGTCTGTGCTAGGTACCAAGCAAGCCATAAAGAATCTCATTATACTGCAGTTAAAAGAATTTTGAGATATCTTAAGGGCATACCTAATCTTGATCTTTGGTACCCTAAGAATAAAGACTTTCTACTGACTGGTTTTTCAGATACGGACGTTGCAGGTTGCAAAGAAGATAGAAAGAGCACCACTGGGACATGTCAGTTTCTAGGTGGTAGATTTGTGTCTTGGAGTAGTAAGAAGCAGACAAGTGTGGAAATTTCCACTGCTGAGTCTGAATATGTTGCTGCAGGCAGCTGCTGTGCTCAGCCTTTATGGATTCAACATCAACTTGAAGACTATGGTCTCAAGGTAAGTAGAACTCCACTATTTTGTGATTCTACAAGTGCTATTTCTATTGCTAAAAATCCTGTATCACATAGCAGAACAAAGCATATAGAAATTATATATCACTTTATTAGAGAGCATTGAAAGTAGGGATAAGATCTACCATAACTGTAGAGGGGGGGTGAATAGAGTATATTAAAATAATTTTCAAGTTAAAAAAATTATTTTGCAGTGGAAGACTTAATTTAAATATGTGTAAGGTGCTTGCAGTAAATAAAAATTATGGAAGCAAGAAATAAAAACACAGCACACAGCAAACAAAATATAGCAACCAGAAGACACAAGGAGTTATAGCGGTTCCCCAATCAATCTAGGTACATCTACTCTTCTACCACCCTTGGTAGGAATCCACTGCAGGATGAGTTGATCAGGTGTCCTGGGCACCAATGAGCTTTTGATAAGGTGCTTAAAAACCAAACCAGATTTTTTGATCAGGTGTCTTGCCACCACTAAGTTTTGACAAGGTCTCAGAAACCAGTACAAAACTTTTGAAGGGAGTTTTGAGAAACCATTTTACAGCAGAAAACGAAAGAGGTGAGATGTTCTTCTCTGTCAACAATCAAAGAGAAGACTAGTGGATGTTGTTGTCAAAGCTCCCCCTGAGATTTGGAAGTTGTTTAGGAAAAAGAAGCTTTGCACTAGGGTGATAGGCCTTCAGTAGATGAGATCTCCAGCAAAGGATGATTCCAGCAGTTACTGAAATGTGTAGTGTCTGGAGTCTTGATGGATGAAGCCTCTGAACACTTGAGTCAAAAGAGATCTAGAAAATCTTCTTTTTTGTATGTTGATCTCCTTCAGTGGTGTGTGTTCTGAATGAATTCTGTCTGTGTGTCTGTCTATGACTTTTCTCTTTCTGTGTGTAACCTTTTTTTGTATGTAAATATTTTGGAGTAGCAGAATAATATCCTCTTTTTTTCCTTAGATCTGAGAAGAATGAATTGATTCTCTATCTCCAAGATAGTCGTTAGCCACTCATTAATGACTTCCTTAAATGAATTTTGTCTCTGGAGGAAAGTCCTAGAAAACGTTCCTTTAAATCTCCCTTGAAACTTGCTCCAAATTAATTGAAACAGCTACAAGATCCTTGAAATAAATGCTGGGAATAAATAAGATAGAATTCCATAACTGTCTGAATTTGAATCTTGAGAATCGTCGATCTCTCCAGAAAATCGTCGAACTGAGCTCAACTATCGTCTACCTGAGCTCAAAGACTGGAACTAGACTGGAAATCGAAATCGTAGATCTGAGCTCAACTATCGTCGACCTGAGCTCAGAGACTGGGAAAATAGCTAGAGACAGAAATGTCGAACTGAGCTCGGAGATCGTCGAACGGAGTTCGACGACTCGTTGAATTGAGCTCAGAGATCGTCGAACTGAGTTCGACGATTCGTCGACCTGAGCTCGATGAAAATGACTTAGTCTCCTAAATTTGAATATCTAATCTGAGGGTCTTGGGGGCAGCTTTCAAGCCTAAATTCTAACCCTTAGACTCAATCTAATTGACCTTAAAAACTATACATGGAGGTCAAAACAATTTTCCTAAGGACATAGTGATCCTTACCCAAATCAGTAATAGGGTGTTCCAACAATCTCCCCCTATTTGGGTTAGGATTACTATTTACGTGACATAGGAAATAAAAGCATACAATACAGATATAAGATCAAAAACAACATTGTAGAAAACACAAATAAAATCACAACAGAAAGTCAGAATATATAACATTGTAAGCTTACATAATCATTCCTTTTCCTTGCTCTTTTTGAGAACTATTTCTCTGTTAGGGTTAAGATCTTCTTTCTTGGATCTTCTGTCATCATCTGCACCTAGAAATGTTTGATGTTTTGTCCTGGGGACTACAGCTTCTGGGTACAGCTTCATATAGATTTCTGAGTCAAAGAATTTGCTGGAAGAATATCTTTCAAGTTCTTTCTTTCTTTGTTCTGATAGAGTGGTGAAATTTGATGTATCTTTTCCTTGTTCTCTTGCCTTTTTAATTTGATCTAGTGCAGCCAACTCTTTCATTCTTGCTGTCCAAGAATTAGGATTATTCTATTGGTCTTCAAATGGAATAGGAGGTTCATATCTGTTTGAAGAATCATCAGGAGTTGCTATGGAAGAAACTAGATGTCTTAACTTATAAGGGAAAGGACCAGATGTAGTGTCAATGGGACCTTGTCCTTCCCTATGATAAGGATGCTGCCTAGAATAACCTTTGGAATAAACTTTGAATTCTCTTTGATTTCCCCTATATTGTCCTCTTCTGGACTGGTAGACTCTTGATTGAGATCTTCCTTGAAACTGAGAGGTGCTTTGACTTTTAGTAGCAGATGACTGATAAGCAGAACTTCCACCAGTACCTGCATCTGGTGAAGGAGGAGAAGGAGGAGGATTGAAGTAAGATGATCCTTTATCATATTTCCTCTTTTTCTTCATTGCCTTTAGTTGATTCCTGGAGAACTACATCCATGGTTCTGAAATTGGACAACCATGCAAGATATAGTATGGAATATCATTTGTATCTTTAATTTTCTCCCGGGGAACTCTCTTTAGGGCCTTGCTTCTAGCTTTCCTCTTCCTTGCAATGGTTGCAGAGGAATCATCAGAATCAGTTCTAAATTGATCACTATCTGAGCTCTGAGGATTGTGATATAGTTCATCAAGCCTTTTGATGCAATCTCTTTGTTGATGGGATTGAACAGAAGAAACAACAGCTGCAGCAGCAGTAACAAAAAGAGCACTAACAGATGTAACTGGAACAA
Source organism: Platanthera guangdongensis (assembly GCA_039583875.1). Taxonomy (NCBI): domain Eukaryota; kingdom Viridiplantae; phylum Streptophyta; class Magnoliopsida; order Asparagales; family Orchidaceae; genus Platanthera; species Platanthera guangdongensis. The sequence continues at coordinate 198,034,334 of CM077151.1, forward strand.
TAGATTCAGAAATAATAACAACAGAAACAACAGGCTTAGAGTCATTAGCCTCTGTCATAAGCACATCATCAGAAACTAAAACAACATCAACAGCAGCAGCGGAACAACAGAAACTGAAGGAGCACTGTCCACAGCCTTGAAAGAATTTGTATAAGAAGATATTATGCTGGGCTCACAGCTAGAAATAGGCACAATGGCCTTAGTAAGATCTTCAGTTTTCTGATCTGGAAGACAGCTGAGGTAAGCAGTATCAAACTCTGATAGCAGTGACCTGAGGTCAACTGTTATAACTAGAACTGGAGCTGGAACTAGAATCTCTGAAGCAGGCAATCTCTCTACTTCATATGGCATCTCCCCCTGCCTGGATTCAGTAGATACTAGATCAAGGCACCCAACAGAAGGGATTACCTGAGGAGTATATAGGGAAGAAATCCTGTCAGATAACTCCTGAACTGATTTCAGAAGTGGAGCCAGGGAGGTCTCCAGCAAGAGTGATAGCCTTGGAGCAAACATCTCATAGAGCTTATCTACTATGGCTGAGAAATCTACTTGTTCAAGTGGTTCTTGAGTAGAGGTAGAGATGAGTGTGGCAGAGATGGATGTAGAAGGAGCTGTGGATGTGGTTGGAGATGGTGTTAATGTGGATGGTAGAATTGATGGTTGAGATATAGGAATGGTGGAGATGGAAGTTATTGGAATGGAGATAGATGGTGTGAAGGAGGGTTGAGCAATGATTTCTTATAGTAGTTGTTGATATGATGTAGAGGAAGATGGTGGCTCAAAGGGTGAGGAGGGAGAGTCAGGCATATAGGAATCATCTAAGAGAGTGAAGGATGGAAGGTGAGATGATGAGTCAATGGTTATGTCTGGATAATGATGTAATGGATGGAAAACATCTTCAGTGGATATTGGTGTTGGTGAAGGAATTGAGTTTGGAGAAGGAATGGATATGGGGGATGAAATTGAGATGGTTATGGTGGATGTGATAATTGTTGAGGGAACAGTAGGTGGAGAAGGTGGAGATGAGGAGGCAGGCAGTTCTTCTGATGGGGCAGTTGCCTGAGGGGAAGTGACTGGGTCAGTCCTGGTGCCTGAAGATGAGATGACTGCAGAGGCTCTGCTTGGCTTTGGAATTTGTCTATCCCATTTGCCAAAGAGGGCACAGGTTAACCTCTTAGAGGCATTGAAATGCATCCCATTTGAAACAAGCAGCTCAGGGCATCTGCTATGAAGAAATAGCCCTAGAATCCTTCCAAAATTGACAAAGTTCTTATTTACTTTCTTCTTAATTATGTCAAAGAAAACTTCTCCCAAATTCAACTTTTTCTTATCCACCAAAGCACCCATTAAACAAAATTGATACCCGGATATGGTATCATGGGCAGAATGTTTTGCTAACAGGACCTTTCCAACAACATCTGCTAGAAACCTGTATTCCACTGACAGATTTTTCTTAAGCAGCTTGTTAGGGTTTGCTGCTGAATGACCCATCCTATCAAGCATACTTGCAAACTCTTCTCCAGATAACTCAAAAGAATCTTTACCAGTACTTAATTGAAAAACTTCTGTTAATATAGCAGGAGTAAGAGATACCTGATTTCCTGATATAGTTCCAATCACTGTGTTTTGATCTTGATTGTGAGCAGTATACACTCATTCTTTGATTTCATCTTCAGCCAGTTTTATCCTTGTGGTCATGATATGTACTAGCTGTTGAACTTTGAATAAATCCAGAATATCCTTGAAAACCTGATCACTGTTCTCAAATGAGTCCATATCGATATCGAATCCAGTGTCAAATTTCATTGCTGCCAAAACTGCAACAGAAATGGCCATTTTTACCTGCAAAAATGAACAAACACAAGACCAAGTGTAGAAAAGTTTGGAGGGAAAGGGAAATTCTGCAGAGAGTATGAAAGCGCAAAGGGAGAACGACGGCCGAAAAATGAATTTTATATTAGGGTTCGACGAAGAAAAGGAAAGATCGTTGAACTCCGTTCGACGATCTGGGCTTCTAAAGGAATCTGAAAGGTCTTCAACATCGTCGATCTCCGTTCGACGATATTGGAGAGCGTCGAGCTCCGTTCGACGATCGCTGACCGAAAGAAGATAGCTTAGCACTATCTGGAAAGCGCTGAACTCCGGTCGATAATTTCTAAGAACGTCGATCTCCGTTCGACGATCTTTGGGGAAAACATCGAGCGCAGTTCAGAGACCAGAAACAACCTATAGACACTAGAAAAATCAAATTGTTTGCCTAGTCTTGGTCAATTATAGAGTTTTAAAATCTTGGATCTTATTTTAAACTTCCTCCATCTAACATTCCTAACTGATTCAGGAAGAATGTATGTTTCTTTTCATCCAATGGTTTAATGAAAATATCTCCCCTTTGCAAGTCAGTTGGGATATATTGAAGTTCTATTTTATTTTTCTCAACATTGTCCCTTAAAAAGTGATGCCTAATTTCTATATGTTTTGTCCTACTATGGAGGACTGGATTTTGTGCTATAGAAATAGCACTTGTGTTATCACAGAATATTTTTGACTTCTCTAAGTTGTAGCCATAGTCTAGGAGCTGATTCTAAATTCACAAGATCTGTGAGCAACAACTACCTGCTGCCATATATTCAGCTTTATCAGTTGATGTGGACACAAATGTTTGTTTCTTGCAAAACCAGGAGACAAGTCTATCACCAAGAAACTGGCAAGTTCCACTGGTGCTTTTCATGTCTATTCTGCATCCAACATAATCAGCATCTGAAAATCCAGTTAATTCAAATGCTGAGTCTTTTGGATACCAGAGACGTAGATTTGGACAACTTTTCACATACCTAAGAATCCTTTTTACTAAGGTTAAGTGTAACTCTCTAGGGATCACTTGGAATCTAGCACATATGCATGTAGCAAACATTATGTCATGTCTACTAGCTGTAAGATACAATAAAGAGCCAATCATTGCTCTATATGTTGTCTGATCAACAGGTTTCCCATGTTCATCAGCATCTAATACAGCATTAGTAGGAATAGGTGTTTTCATACATGATGCTTCAGACATACCAAATTTCTTAACCAGTTCTTTTGCATACTTTGTTTGAGAGATGAATATTCTTCCAGCATTTTGTTTGACTTGCAATCCTAGAAAGAATGAAAGCTCACCCATGCTACTCATTTCAAATTTAGAATGTATTAGGTTGGAAAACCTTTTGCACAGATTTGAAACAATAGAACCAAAGATAATGTCATCTACATAGATTTGTACTAGTAAGGTATTGGACATATAGGTTCTAATAAAAAGAGTTTGGTCTACTCTACCCCTTATAAAATCATTTTTTAGAAGAAAGCATGCTAGGGTCTCATACCATACTCTAGGAGCTTGCTTTAGACCATATAATGATTTATGCAATTTGAATACATAATCAGGATGAGTTGGAGAAATAAAACCTGGGGGATGTCTAATATAGACTTCTTCCTTAATGTCTCCATTGAGAAAATCACTCTTTACATCCATTTGATATACTTTGAATCCTTTGTGTGCTGCATAAGCTAAGAAGATTCATATGGCTTCTAACCTTGCAACTGGTTCAAAGGTCTGGTCATAGTCTATCCCTTCTTCTTGAGAGTATCCTTGAGCAACTAGCCTTGTCTTGTTCCTTACAATGACTCCTTGATCATCCAATTTATTTCTGAACACCCATTTTGTTCCAACAATGGAGTGATCCTTTGTCCTTGGCACTAGTTCCCAAACTTTGTTCCTTTCAAATTGATGTAATTCCTCTTGCATTGCAATGATCCAGTGTGGATCTTGTTTTGCATCTTGAATGGATTGAGGCTCAATTTGAGAAAGAAAGCAGGTGTGCATCAGGTTTTGGTTGACCTGATTTCTAGTTTGCACACCAGCTGAGATGTCTCCAATCACTTGGGAGATTGGATGGTCTCTTGATGTTACTAAATCAACAGGGGGTGTTGATTGTTCACCAACCTGTGTTGTTGTTTCCTCTTGTGGAACAACAACTGACTCTTCAAGATGATTCTCTCCAAGATGTTGAATATCTTCTTCATCTTCACTGCTTTCATCCTTTTGTATAATATGTAACCTGTCCAAATTTTCAGCAAGAGAGTGTACCTGCAAAGATTCTATGGTAGAAGCATTCTTCTCCTTAAAAGACATGTTAGATTTATCAAAGGATACATGAACAGATTCTTCAATTTTAAGAGTAGATTTGTTATACACCCTATAAGCTTTACTGATCATGGAGTATCCCAGAAACACTCCTTCATCAGCCTTAGCTTGAAATTTTGCTATGTATTTCTTGTCATTATTATGAATGTAACAAATGCAACCAAAACTTTTAAAGTAATCTACTTTAGGTTTCTTCCCTTTGAGTAGTTCATAGGGAGTATTGCCCTTCATCTTATGTATCAAATTTCTATTCAACACATAGTTGGAGGTGTTCACTGCCTCTGCCCAAAAGGATAGAGGAAGGTGAGCTTCTGATAACAATGTAGTAGCAGATTCAATAAGGGTTCTATTTTTCCTTTCAGCTACCCCATTTTGTTGAGGAGTTCTAGGAGCTGAGAAAGTGTGTCTGATCCCTTCACTCTGACGGAACTCTTGCATAAGAAGAGAATCAAACTCTGTCCCATGATCACTTCTGATCAGGGCAGTGTGAGTATTGAACTCACTCTATATGCATTTGAGAAACACTCTCAAACACTTGAAGTTATCAGACTTCTTCCTCAGAAAGAACACCCATGTGAATCTAGAGAAGTCATCTACAACTACTAAAGTATAAGATTTCCCTCCTAAGCTTTGTACTGTATGGGTCCAAAGAGATCCATGTGTAACAGATACAAAATCGTAGGTGAATCACTCTTATTAAGTGACTTGAATCTATTTTTGGTTTGCTTGCCTAATTGACAAGCTCTACAAAGTCCTTCTTTCTTGTAGGGGCCAGAAGGTAGTCCTCTAACATGGTTGTCCTTGGATAGCCTAGCAATGGTTCTAAGGTTTATATGTCCTAATCTTTTATGCCTTAGTTCATTAGGTCTACAAATGGAATTGAACAAGCATATATCTACCTTAGTTGAAAGAAAATCTACAAGATAAATGTTGTCTTTCCTTTTACCTGTCAACACAGTTATGTTGTCCTCTGATTTGATTTTGCATGAGGATTTGTTGAAAGTCACTTGGTAGCCTTCATCACATAGTTGACTGATGCTGATTAAGTTATGCTTCAGTCCTTCCACATAAGCTACTTTCTTGAATGTGACTGAGCCAATCTGGACTGCACCATATCCTTTTGTTAGTCCAAAGTTTGAATCACCAAATATTACTTTGGGTCCAAGTTTGGCTTTGAAGGATGTGAAATTCTCCTTGTTTCCTGTCATGTGCTTTGAGCACCCACTATCCAGATACCATTGCTGGTTTGATGTTGGATAGTTCTTCACCTGCACATAAAACAATTTATTTGTTTTTGACCCAGTTTACCTTGGGCCTAGGTTGATAACCTTTAAATTCTGAAATAAAAGACATCTCTGGTTGACTCTTATAGCCTTCAGGATGATATCTCCTAGGAGGTATTATCCATTCAGTATAAGGGTTAAACCTCTGAGATGTAGGACCTCTAGGATTGAAGTTTGATTTACCTTTGAAAAATTTTTCAAAACTCTGAGCTCTGTTCGACGATCTTGGGTCAGATCGTCGAGCTCTGTTCGAAGATCGACTATGCCAGAGTTCAGGGTTCAGAGATCGTCGACCTGAGTTCGATGATTAAGCCTGAGATCGTTGAGCTCCATTCGGAGATCGTCGAGCTCCGTTCGACATTTTCTATTGAACTTTTGTTTTCTTAGGTAAATTAGAATTCTTCCTAGCCACCTCTACAACCCCCTTACTTTTATCTGAGATAAACTTGATTGGGGTTGTTAATACTATAGGTTGGCTGGATGAAGCACCCAAGCCCAGTGTACTATTGAATCTTGAGTTCACTGTGCTTGTGATGTCCATTAGTTTGATACTTCTCCCATTGAGGAATTCTTCAAACTTCTTGGCCTCTGATAGTTCACTTTTCAGTGAGGCTATCTGCTCCCTACAGCATTCCAACTCCTCAGATAGTTTGAGGTTATCTGATTTTAAGGTGCTTTGTTCAGACAGTTGATTTCTGAGAGAAATAATTTCTTTCTCAGATTTTAATAGATCTAAACAAAGTGCCTTAAATTCACATTTGAAGTCCTCTGAATTAAAATCAAATGAGTCTATTACCTGATCCTCTTCAGATTGAGTTTCTGATTCAGACTCTGACTCTTGTTCTACATCAGTATTGTGTTGAGAGGCATTGATAGCCATCATGCAGAACTCCTTTTCTTCAGCATCATCTTCATCATCACTTGAGCTGGATGAAGCTTCTGATTCTTCTTCTGTTTCACTCCAGTTTTCAGCTACAAACCCCTTCCTGGTATGTTTGTTCTTGCCAGAGGAGGGTTTGTCATTGCTATTTTTCCTGAAGTCTTTGTCTCTTCTCCTTTCTTTCCTGTCCTTCTTGTCCTTATTCTGATTTTCTGGACAGTCAAGCACAATGTGGCCTGGTTTCCTGCATCCAAAACAAATAATTTCTTTGTTTTTGGACATATCATACCTTGGCTTTTCATGCCCTCTGAATGACTTTTTCCTGAAGTCCTTCCTGGCCATTTTATAAAATGTTTTGGCCAGTAAGCTTAGCAGCTCTTCATTGCCTGTGACCTTGTCTTCAGGCTGATCTTTAATAGCTTTGAATGCTATTGATTTCTCTTTTCTGATTGCTGGTGAAGCAGCCTTGTGCTCTTTTTCTCTGTTCTTGATGAGCAGCTCATAAAACTTGAGCTTGCCCAAAAGAGTCTCAGTGGTGATCTCATTTAGGCTTCTGGCATCCTTGATTGGCCAGATCCTTGAGTCCCAAGTGCTGTGGAAGCACATTAAGATTTTGTGATTGAGTTCAGTCAATGAGATCTCCTTGTCCAAGGTTTTCAGTTCATTGACTATAAGACTGAGTCTGTTATACATATCAGCAACTGACTCAGTTTCTCCTTTCTTGAAGTTCTCATATTGAGTTATGAGATGTGATCTTCTATCTTTCCTTTCATCTGCAGATCCTGACACTATTTCAGATAGTTTGTCCCATATCTCTTTTGCTGAGTTGCATTCAGCTACTTTTTGAAATATTTCATCAGACATGGTTTGTGCCAAAATGTTCATTGTTTTGGCATCTGCAACTTTCCATTTTTTGATTTCTGCATCTGTTCTTGAAGGAGGTGGAACAACACTTGTACTTGTATTTGCTGGGGGTCTTGGACGCACTGTCAAAACAGAATTAAAGATATCTTCATCAATAGAATTCATGTACAATTTTATCCTTGCCTTCCAAAGTGCAAACTTAGATAGATTGCACACTAGAGGTCTCGTGCTAGCATAATCTTTGTTCTGTGCCATGGTTTAATATAAAGACAAATATAATACAAATAATAAAAATAAAAACCCTCTATAAAATATTGATCTTATCAGAGATCTTTTGGTTCAGGTGTTAGCCTGTAGGAACAACTAATCTGATGAAGATTTAGTTGAATAACAACCAACTAAGGTATGGTATTTTAACTAACCTGGAAGGTCTGGTATTTTAATCAACCTCGCTCTGATACCAATTGAAAGTGGGGATAAGATCTACCTTAACTCTAGAGGGGGGTGAATAGAGTATATTAAAATAATTTTCAAGTTAAAAAAATTATTTTGCAGTGGAAGACTTAATTTAAATATATGTGTAAGGTGCTTGCAGTAAATAAAAATTATGAAAGCAAGAAATAAAAACACAGCACACAGCAAACAAAATATAGCAACCAGAAGACACAAGGAGCTATAGTGGTATCCCAATCAATCTGGGTACATCCACTCTTCTACCACCCTTGGTAGGAATCCACTGCAGGATGAGTTGATCAGGTGTCTTGGGCACCAATGAGCTTTTGATAAGGTACACAAAAACTAAACCAGATTTTTTGATCAGGTGTCTTTCCACCACTGATTTTTGACAAGGTCTCAGAAACCAGCACAAAACTTTTGAAGGGAGTTTTGAGAAACCCTTTTACAGCAGAAAAAGAAAGAGGTGAGATGTTCTTCTTTGTCAACAATCAAAGAGAAGACTAGTGGATGATGTTGTCAAAGCTCCCCCTGAGATCTGGATGTTGTTCAGGAAAAAGAAGCTTTGCGCTAGGGTGATAGGCCTTCAGTAGATGAGATCTCCAGCAAAGGATGATTCCAGCAGTTGCTGAAATGTGTAGTGTCTAGAGTCTTGATGGATGAAGCCTCTGAACACTTGAGTCAAAAGAGATCTAGAAAATCTTCTTTTCTGTATATTGATCTCCTTCAGTGGCGTGTGTTCTGAATGAATTCTGTCTGTGTGTCTATCTATGACTTTTCTCTTTCTGTGTGTAACCTTTTTTTTGTATGTAACTGTTTTGGAGTAGCAGAATAATATCCTCTTTTTTTCCTTAGATCTGAGAAGAATGAATTGATTCTCTGTCTACAAGATAGTCGTTAGCCACTCATTGATGACTTCATTAAATGAATTTTGTCTCCGGAGGAAAGTCTTAGAAAACATTCTTTTAAATCTCCCTTGAAACTTGCTCCAGATTAATTGAAACGGCTACAAGATCCTTGAAATAAATGCTGGGAATAAATAAGATAGAATTCCATAACTGTCTGAATTTGAATCTTGAGAATCGTCGATCTCTCCAGAAAATCGTCGAACTGAGCTCAACTATCGTCGACCTGAGCTCAGAGACTGGAACTAGACTGGAAATAGAAATCGTCGATCTGAGCTCAACTATCGTCGACCTGAACTCAGAGACTGAGAAAATAACTAGAGATAGAAACGTCGATCTGAGCTCGGAGATCATCGAACGGAGTTCGACGACTCGTTGAATTGAGCTCAAAGATCGTCGAACTGAGTTCGACGATTCGTCGACCATAGCTCGATGAAAATGACTTAGTCTCCTGAATTTGAATATCTGATCTGAGGGTCTTGGGGGCAGCGTTCAAGCCTAAATTCTAACCCTTAGACTCAATCTAATTGACCTTAAAAACTATACAAGGAGGTCAAAACAATTTTCCTAAGGACATAGTGATCCTTGCCCAAATCAGTAATAGGGTGTTCCAACAAGCATGTTGAAAAAGAATATATTTGTTTGGAATTTGTCACCATAAATAATCAAATTGCTGATATATTTACTAAACCACTAGATGAAACTAAATTTAATTATTTTAAAATTGAATTAGGCATGTTAAACCTCGAGTAACTTAGTAAATCTGACTAAGTAATTCAATGTCAACACAAAATGAAATCTGTGTCGACATATAGTAGTTGATGTCGAGACAAAAGGAAATCTGTGTCGACATATAGTAGTTAGTGTCGACACATAAGGAAAGTTGTGTCGACACATCAAAATAGTGGTGAGATAGTGGTGTCGAAACTCAGAGTTTGGTGTGGATACATAAAAGTTCTATCATTTAGATAGTAGTGTCGACACATACAGTCGTCTGTGTCGAGACGCAGATATTAGAGTCGACTGTTAAGAAGTTTGTGTCGACACATCGCAAACTGTGTCGACACATAGTGTTGTCTGACTCTGTCGAGAGATTAGAAGTCTGTGTCGACACAATCTCTACAGTGTCGACACATTAAGTATTTTTTGTAACACCCCCATCTGTCACATGGCATATAACAGAAGGTCCAGCTGGAACCCGACGCCATATACCACAGTCAGTCGGAAGGATTACCAAATGAATAATCAAACCATCCAATTAATACTACTCGTCCTACACAGAGCATTCTATCGGAAGTTTTTAAAGTTGAAAGAACCGAAACTTAAATCCATCAAATATGAATGTCCACAGCTACAACAACAGGAATGAAACCCCAAATACACTGAAACAGGTACATGGCCTTATGGCCTTACAAATGTTCACTTAATATAATATGTCTTACATACATCGGCTCGCAGGCCGGCCACACATGATAAATATAAAAACAACTATTCTACGGCCTTCTAGGGCCAGCACGGCAACATGTGCTCCAGCCCGCTATTTGGCGCTCGGCTCTGCAGCACCTGCAAACACATACCACCGCACGGTGGCAAACAAGGCAACGGTTAGCTAAAAGCCGACCAAATTATAACGACCCCGCCCCTTACTCGGGACGGCGGTGCTCTGTCCCTACATAGCATTAGTCCAATAAAATAAAATAGCGCAATTATATTTCGCCACAAGTGTAGGCTCGCACGGCCAAACACCCCGTGCACTCAGGGCACATTCATGGTGAACCCTGACCAATCAGTGCATTCACCACCACCCCCAGGATGGCAACAACATGTGAGCATTTAGCCTATCTGACCACCGTCTAAGGCTCCGACTATGCCTACGGCCAGTGCCCGTTTCGGATTTCTCGCACGTACCACATAGCCTAGGTCCAATTCCACTTGCCCGTTGCTCACGCCGCATATACAATTTAAGTCCTATGCGGGGGCCAAGCTTCTCTCGGATCCCAAATTTTTCCAAAACAATCTCATAACCCAGTTATGATCAAGGCCAGTTCCCAGACCGTCAAGTTAGCAGAACACGTTTCCACTCAATTTTCCGGGTGCGCCTTGAAGCTAACCTCCAAGGATCCCTGCTGCAATCTACCGCGTAGAAACCCGAAAACCCAAAGCACGGAGTCTTCTCCGGCAAATCATATCAAATGCAACATCACCGATCCAGACAAAACACGTCCGGGTAGGCTTCACACACAATGCCTATGCCCGTACTTACGATTCCGGGCTCTATATGCAACACAAGGGGGACTATTCACATCAACCCAAGGAAACCACGTACTCACCGCACACTCGCGGAGAGCGGGGATTCCCTATGCAGAAAGAAAGAGCTTCACATGCTCAAGTTGAGAATGTTACACTTGTAGTCGTTTTGGCACCATGGGAAAATACGCGGACAGAACTCTTCGCAACGACCTTCCTCCACGGATCCGCTCTCAGACTTCGAAACAGTACTCCGGTGCTCCGTCGACGGCCAGAAATCTCATTCTTCTTCCTCTTCTCTCTCACCTTGGAAGGAGAAAGCTTGGAGAGAAAATGAGGAATTAACCTCCTATTCTCGCCTTAACAGAGCAGGATCTCATCTGGGCGTCGAATCTTAATTAAAGAAAACGGACGGCTCAAATCTGCACAAAATTCTCCAGACCTGGGCCGAACACGGTTTGGCACACGGTCGTGTCCCAGGCCATGTGCCTCGATCCAGGCACGATCGTCGAACTGAGAAACGACACACGGGCCAAGACACGCCCGTGTCGGGTTCCTCGACACGCCCGTGTTCGTGGGCGTGTCACGCATAATCGCCACGGAACGGACACGACCAACTACACACGGGTAGGGACACGGGTTGCACACGCCGGTTGTGTTGGATGACACGCCCGTGTCATCCGGCCGTGTTTCTGGTCGTGTCCTTCTCGGGATGAAACGGCCAAAAATCACCAGTCAGACACGGCCTTGGACACGCCTGTGTCCTAGGCCGTGTACCCCTATACAGGCACCAGAAACCCTTTTTTTCGTGACCGACTAGCGCATAATTTTCGGGGCGTTACAAATATAACGGTCCAGGCCCATCCCATGGGAACCCACTGGCACTGCCGGCCTACCAGGGTCCATACCCGGGCCCACCACTGGTAGTCAGCCTTTCACATTCAAGCCTGCAGGCCATGCCCCCAACCCCTCTCCGCGCTGTTTATCAGCAGCTGTAGGTTGTTACCACTGGGGCTCGAACCCAGGACCTTAATAAGAGAGCTTTACGCCACTACCTTATCACCAACTAAGCTGCAACTCAGTTGGTGATGAGGGAGTGGCGTAAAGCTCTCTTATTAAGGTCCTGGGTTCGAGCCCCAGTGGCAACACCTACGCTGTTGATAAACAGGCGCGGAGAGGGGTTGGGGTGCATGGCCTGCAGGCTTGAATGTGAAAGGCTGACTACCAGTGGTGGGCCCGGGTCTGGACCCTGGTAGGCGGCCATGCCAGCGGGTTCCCATGGGATGGGCCTGGACCGTTATAAAAAGTGCACTTTTTATAACGGTCCAGGCCCATCCCATGGGAATCGCTGGCACCGCTGTCCTACCAGGGTCCAGACCCGGGCCCACCACTGGTAGTCAGCCTTTCACATTCAAGCCTGCAGGCAGGCACCCCAACCTCTCTCGCGTCTATTTATCAGCAGCGGTAGGTTGTTGCCACTGGGGCTCGAACCCAGGACCTTTATAAGAGAGCTTTACGCCACTCCCTCATCACCAACTGAGCTGCAGCTCAGTTGGTGATGAGGGAGTGGCATAAAGCTCTCTTATTAAGGTCCTGGGTTCGAGCCCCAGTGGCAACAACCTACCGCTGCTGATAAACAGGCGCGGAGAGGGGTTGGGGTGCATGGCCTGCAGGCTTGAATGTGAAAGGCTGACTACCAGTGGTGGGCCCGGGTCTGGACCCTGGTAGGCCGGAGGTGCCAGCGGGTTCCCATGGGATAGGCCTGGACCGTTATAATCAATCTCCCCCACTTAAGGAATTTCGTCCCGAAATTAAGCAAAGTTACACAAAATATAAATGATACCTGAGTGGAATAACTCGGGGTATTCCTCCAACATAGCTTGCTCTCGCTCCCAAGAAAGCTCCTCACGTCCGCAATTATCCCAACGGACTTTAACCATTCGGACCTCCTTGTTGCGGAGTCGTTTGACTGCAACATCTTCAATTCGTACTGGCTTGACCCTTGTTGTCAACTCATAATCAACAGGTACCTAATTGTCTGTAACGATCTGCGAAGGCTCTTACACTGCCTTACGCAACACCGATACGTGGAACACGTCATGCAGCCCACTTAACTCCGTCGACAACTTCAACCTATATGCCGCCTCGCCAACACGCTCCAGGATTTCAAATGGTCCAAGGTATCTCGGACTCAGCTTCTTCAAGCGTCGAACCCGCGATACACCCTGAACGACTTGATTTTAGTATACCATGTCACCAACGTTGAACTCCACATTCTATGTTTGGCGTTGTAATACTTTGACTGTCTATCCTGAGCAATCTTCAGCCTTTCCTGAATTGTCCGTATTATTGAAGTGGCGTTCTTCCACCGCTTGACGTTTATACAACTTCGATTCGCCTGCCTCCAATCCAAGACAACGCGTACGACACTTCCTCCCGTACAAGGCTTCGAAAGGCGTCATTCCAATACTTGCCTGAAAGCTGTGTTGTACGCAAACTCCACCATGTACAAGTGATCCTCCCAATTCTTCCCGAAATCTAGGACGCACATGCAAAGCATGTCCTCCATAGTCCTGTTGACTCTCTCGGTTGGCATCTGTCTGCGGGTGAAAGGTTGTACTGAACTTTAGCTTAGTACCCAACAGACCATGCACCAACCTCCAGTCATTCGACGTGAAGCGTCCATCACGATCACTAACAATACTGCGAGGCACACCATGCAATCGTATAATATTATCCACATAGAGTTTGTCTAACTTTTCCACCGGATCTTCCTTTCTGACTGGGATAAAGTGCGATACCTTTGTCAACCTATCTACGACCACCCAAATGGCGTCGTTTCCCTTCTACGACTTCGGCAAACCGTGCACAAAATCCAAAGATATGTCGTCAAACTTCCATTCTGGGATAGGAAGGGATTTCAAGAAACCTCCGGGCTTCTGGCATTCCGCTTTCACCAATGCACAAGTACGACACTTGGCCACATAAAGTGCCACATCCTTCTTCAAACCCGCCCACCAGAATAATTTCTTCATGTCTCTATACATTTTCGTGCTTCCCGGGTGGATTGAGTACTTGGTATGATGAGCCTCATACATCAACTCCTCCCGAAGATTATTCGCACTAGGAACGCATAGACGACCGTCCTTCCTTAGCAACCATCTTCAACACAAATTGGGAATTTGACCCATCCAAAGATTCTTCCAAGATCTGCTTCATGCTGTTATCCTGAACCAAAGCCCACCGAACTCTATCCGCTAGGTCATACTGCACCTCTGTCCAAAACAGTTTCGCCTCGGCACTAGACTGCTTATCGACACAAGATATCTCCAATGCCTCCAACTCTTGGACCAATCTCTCATCATGTACCGATAACCAGTTGTCTTGTGCGGGAATCTTACGACTCAACGCATCCGCCACTGCATTTCCCTTCTCAGGCACATAATGTATCTTGAAGGTGTATTCCCCTAAGAACTCCATCCACCTCCGCTGCCTCATGTTCAGATCCTTTTGGTCCAACAGGTACATCAAACTCTTATGATCGGTGTAAATATCGACCTTCACACCGTACAGATAGTGCCTCCAAAGCTTTAGAGCAAATATCACGGCCGCTAACTCTAAGTCGTGGACCGGATAGTTCCTCTCGTGAACCTTTAGTTGTCGTGAATCATAAGCTATCACTCTCCCATCCTGTAGCAAAACACATCCCAAACCACTGCCTGAAGCATCACTATAGATCTCGAACCCTTCGGTTACACTTGGCGAACATAAAATAGGCGTCGTGGTCAACCGCCTCTTTAACTCTTCAAAAGCCTGTTCGCACTCCGGAGACCACACAAACTTCTGATCCTTCTTGTCAACATCGTGAGTGGTAGTGATATCCGCGAGAAGTTCTCTACGAAGCTCCTGTAGTAGCCAGCAAGCCCCAGAAAACTCCGGACCTCTGCCACCGTAGTCAAAGTAGGCCACTCCCGTATCGCCACTATCTCCGAATCCACCGTTATTCCTTATCCACTGACAAATGACCAAGGAACGCTATCGAGGATAACCAGAATTCACACTTGGAGAACTTTGCATACAACTGACTTTTCCTCAATGTCTCCAACACCATGTGTAAATGCTTGTAGTGATCCTCCTCGCACCGCGAATACCCAGGATATCATCGATAAATACTATCACGAAATGATCCAATATTCTCTGAATGTCCTATTAATCAGATCCATAAACACGGATGGCACATTCGTCAACCCAAATGGCATGACCGTGAACTCGTAATGCCCAAACCGCGTACGGAATGCTGTCTTTGGGATGTCGCCTCTCCTTATCCTCAACTGATAGTAACCGGACTTCAAATCTAACTTCAAATATACTGTTGACCCACCAGCTGATCAAACAGATCGTCAATCCTGGGAATAGGATACTTATTCTTCTCCGTAGCTTGTTCAATTCCCGGTAGTCGATACAAAGCCGCAAGCTCCCATCTTTCTTCTTAACAAATAGAACTGGTGCGCTCCAAGGCGACGAACTCGGATGCACATAATCTTGCTCTAGAAACTCTTGCAATTGCACCTTCAACTCTGTCATTTCTCTTGGGACTATCTGATAGGGGAGCATGACACGGTTTGGCACCCGGTTACCAGCTCTATAGTAAAGTCTATCTCCCGCTGAGGAGGGGCTCCTAGGAGATCATCTGGAAATACATCAGGATACTCAGACACAACAGGGATGCTATCCAAACTAGGCTTAGGCGTCAAAGTCTGCACTAAAGTGACATACAGTTCTGCCCCAGACCAAACTGCCTTGAACACCTGAAGGGCCGACATCAGAACTTTCCCTGACCCCTTCATGCCCGCAAAAGTAGTCTCCCGATCAGTGTCCAGACCCAACTTGACTTCTTTACGGTTGCAATCAATGCATGCACTCTGCTCCTAGAGCCAATCCATACCGAAGATTACGTCGAACTCCACTAATGGTAGAACCAACGCCCGCAAATCAAACTCCCGATCTCCAATCCGAATCTTCACAACGCAAATCCTATCCGCACGCATTGAGCACCCATTAGGCAACAACACATCCAACTTGTTTTCTGCCATCGAGAACGGAACTTCGATGCGTGATATGAATTTTTCGGACAAGAAGGAATGTGATGCTCCCGTATTAAAAAGGGCTCTCGCCGGAAACCCAAAGATTAACACAAAGCCTAGCACTAACAAACGTAAGCTAACAAATACGAAGGTAACAACTATGAAAGTTAAACCACTGTAATTTAACTCATACATGTCACCACGTCCGCTTGCTTTATGGCTCTGCAGACAAGGTTGTAGACTCTAGGCTGGCTGGAGCATGATGGGACGCGGTTGAGTCCACCGCCTTCCCTTTCTCCTCATAAGTCGCTCCTTGTCTCCTCTCGGACTTTGAACGTCCGCTCCAACACTCCCGAGCAAAATGCCCCGTCTTCCCGCAGTTGTAGTAAGCTCTGAGGACTCGACTTGAAGTTGCCCCGATGCATTAGCCAAAGGGCTGAATTCGAAGTCCTCCGCTTCTTGTTCCACCTGCGGAAACTTGACTTGTTGTTTGGCACCTTGAAACTCGGTCTCCTTTCTCCTGGGTCGTTCTTCTCTGAACTTTCTTCGCAACCTTTTCCAGTGATCGGGCCGAATTGACCAAGGCTAGGAAGCCCTGCGCCTTAGGCCCAGCAAGGAGTAACTGTAAATCGCCGCGAAGACCCTCATAGAATCGGTTGGTCTTCCTCTCTTCTTCTGTAAACATAGCACCAGCATAACGACCCAACCGTGTGAACTCATGCAGAAATTCGTCCACGCTTCCGGATCCCTGAATCAACCCGAGAAACTGATTCTCCATCTCTAACTTCTGAGCAGAGGGTACAAATCTGGCTAGGAATAATCTTGAAAATTCCTCCATCGGCACATCCGCAAGTTGCCTTCCCACTAGAAGATAAACTCCATCTCGTCCCACCACAGCCTCGATTCACCTTCCAAAAAGAAAAGTCACTATGGTGGTCTTCTGCCACCTCTCTCAGTTATTATGGCCGTCAAGGACCCTCTTTATGGAAGAGAGCCAGTCCTCAGCTTGAGTTGGCATTCCAACCCCATTGAACCTCGGAGGATTAAATCCCATCACGTACTTTAGCTGCCTCTCTGTATCTCTTCTCGGCTCTACCAACTCCACTGCTGCGCGCTCCACTACTCTCGGCTCTGCCGCCCTAACCAGTTCTTGCTCATTCACAGGAGGTGCGCGATACATTTGCCCTGCAGGATGGGCATTTATCATTGCGAATATGGCCTCAGCCACCATCCTGATGGTTTCCGCTGAAGGAGGTGTAGCAGGCACGTCCCTTGGTGCACTACTTTCGCTGATTGCGGAAGCTCTGACTGACCAGCACCGCTCTAGCTGCCTATAGTAGAAAAGACACACGATTAGACGACAAACAAATTGCTAAAAGCAATCATTGGAACATTCAAATTCCACAAAACAAGTGTATTTTCTATTCCTAAGTGGACATTCATGGGTTCTTTTGATGTTATAACGATGACGCACACATGTGCTCACCACCCCTTAAAAGAATTCGGCCACGAATTCATTTAAGCCTGACGTAACCAGAAGTCTGATACCAAATTGTAACACCCCATCTGTCGCATGGCATAATAGAAGGTCTAGCTGGAACCCGACGCCATATACCACAGTCAGTCAGAAGGATTACCAAATGAATAATCAAACCATCCAATAATACTACTCGTCCTACACAGAGCATTCTAGCGGAAGTTTTTAAAGTTGAAAGAACCCAAACTTAAATCCATCAAATATGAATGTCCACAGCTACAACAACAGGAATGAAACCTCAAATACACTGAAAACAGGTATATGGCCTTATGGCCTTACAAATGTCACTTAATATATTATGTCTTACATACATCGGCTCGCAGGCCGGCCACACATGATAAATGTAAAAACAACTATTCTACGGCCTTCTAGGGCCAGCATAGCAACATGGGCTCCAGCCCGCTATTTGGCGCTCGGCTCCGCAGCACCTGCAAGCACATACCACCGCACGGTGGCAAACAAGGCAACGGTCAGCTAAAAGCTGACCAAAATTATAACGACCCCGCCCCTTACTCGGGACGGCGGTGCTCTTTCCCTGCATAGCATTAGTCCAATAAATAAAATAGCGCAATTATATTCGCCACAGGTATAGGCGCACGGCAAACACCCCGTGCACTCAGGGCACATTCATGGTGAACCCTGACCAATTAGTGCATTCACCACCACCCCCAAGATGGCAACAACATGTGAGCATTTAGCCTATCTGACCACCGTCTAAGGCTCGACTATGCCTACGGCCAGTGGTCGTCTTAGGATTTCTCGCACCGTACCACATAGCCTAGGTCCAATTCCACTTGCCCATTGCCACGCCGCATATACAATTTAAGTCCTACGCGCGGGCCAAGCTTCTCTCGGATCCCAAATTTTTCCAAAACAATCTCAGAATCTAGTTATGATCAAGGTCGGTTCCCAGACAGCCAAGTTAGCAGAACACGTTTCTGCTCAAATTTCCGGGTGCGCCTTGAAGCTAACCTCCAAGGATCCCTACTGCAATCTACCGCGTAGAAACCTGAAAAACCCAAAGCACGGAGTCTTCTCCGGCAAATCATATCAAATGCAACATCACTGATCCAGACAAAACACGTCCGGGTAGGCTTCACACACAATGCCTATGCCCGTACTTACGACCGTTTGCCTGGCTCTATATGCAACACAAGGGGGACTATTCACATCAACCCCAAGGAATACCACGCACTCACCGCACACTCGTGGGAGCGGGATTCCCTATGAAGAAAGAAAGATCTTCACATGCTCAAGTTGAGAATCGTTACCCTTGTAGTCCGTTTTGGCGCCATGGGAAAACTACGCGGACAGAACTCTTCGCAATGACCTTCCCTCCACGGATCCGCTCTCAGACTTCGAAACAGTGCTCCGTCGGCGGCCGGAAACCTCCTTCCTCTTCCTCTTCTCTCTCACTTGGAAGGAGAAAGCTTTGAGAGAGAAAATGAGGAATTAACCTCCTATTCCCGGCCTTAACAGAGCAGGATCTCATCTGGGCCGTCGGATCTTAATTAAAGAAAACGGACGGCTCAGATCTGCACAAAAAACTCCAGACCTGGGCCGAACACGGCATGGCACACGGCCGTGTCCCAGGCCGTGTGCCTCGATCCAGGCACGATCGTCGAACTGAGAACGACACACTGGCCAAGACACGCTTGTGTCTCACCTGACACGCCCGTGTCGGGTTCCTCGACACGCCCGTGTTCGTGGGCGTTTCACGCATAACCGCCACAGCAACGGACACGACCCAAGTACACATGGGTAGGGACACGGGTCGGCACACGCCCGTGTCGGATGACACGCCTGTGTCATCCGGCCGTGTTTCTGGTCGTGTCCTTCTCGGGATGAAAACGGCCAAAAAATCACCAGCCAGACACGGCTTGGACACGCCCGTGTCCTAGGCCGTGTACCCCTATACAGGCACCAAAAACCCTTTTTTTCGCGACCGACTCGCGCACAATTTTCGGGGCGTTACATTTATTACCCCGCCTTTTGACCTTCTGTGTTTACAAACATATAAATAGGTCACAGAACAACTTTGTCAACTACGCTCTCAACATTGTCGAGACCAAATCTTTGAGTCGTCAAACCTTCATCTCTCTTCTCCTCAAATTTCTGGTCATCAATGGTGCCAAAATTGGAGAACAACATCAATGAAGGCTATGAATTAGTTTGCGATGCTTTTGAGAGTGCTGCAACTGAGATCAGAGATGTGATAACCCTATTCAAAGAAAGTGGTTTGGAATATCTAGTTTCAGAACCTACCAATATCTGGAAGAAGGAGGTTCTTGAATTCTATACAGCAGCAACCCTGGATTAACTGGATTGAAGATTAAGTCATCAATTCAAGGAAGCAAGGTGAAACTTACACAAAAGCGTCTGAGGAAGACACTACAGTTGCCCAGGACTCAGGAAGATAATGAAGTCACATTGAAACAAAAGAAGCTCTTCAATGGTGTAGACTGGATCTCACCACTAAGATTGAATCATCAATGCAGAGGAGGGGGATGAACTCCCAAGGAAATTTTCTTTCAGAGATTATGGGAAAAGTAATTCTCTGCAAACCAGGAGGACATGATAGGATCTCAGCCTATATGTTCAGTTAATGACCAGAGTTATTTTCAGAGTTAAAAACTAACTGGTCTGCTGTGATCTTTGAAAAGATCAAGGAAAGTTTGAAGAAACCTAATCTAGAAGAATACTGAGTCTGTACTTGGCAATGAATATTCCTAAAGTGATGAACCACAAAGCAGGATCTATGATTCAACCATATGAGAAGGATGGATCATGAAGAGAAATACTA
>CM077151.1:198055069-198189697 GCA_039583875.1 Platanthera guangdongensis
CTCCATCACCTTCAAAGGATGCTCATGAGACTGAGCAAGCTGAACTAGTGACTGACACAGTCACTGAGACAATACTTGAGGTAATAAATGATATAATCATGTTGGTAAAAATACTGAGTCTGATACACTATTTGTTCTACCTGATGTTGAACAGACTACTCAAGTCTATGTACAAGCACAGGATATTGAAATGGATGACATCTCTACATGTGATGTCCCTCCATTTACTGCACAGGAGCAAGATATTCCTCCAGTTCAACTGCAACAAGAATTCACTCTTGAGGAATTGTTTCCTGACTTACAAGAAGTAAGGACTGAGGAAGAGGTGTCAAGGACGGAGGGGGAGGGGCCAAGGACTGAGGGGGAGTTGCCAAGGACTGACAAGGAGCTTCCCTCTAGTCCAAAGGACACAGTGAACATTGAAAGTTCTTCTGAATCTGATGATGGAGAAGCACTCAGAGAAAAGAAGAGAAAACTAATGGTTTACAAAAAGAAAAGCTCAAGCTATAAGAAAGCTTTACAGACTGCCTCACAACCCTCAGCTCCAGCAGTTAACTTCAGTTCACTGTTGGTTACTCTACAAGTTAAAATGGATGACCAAAGATAAGCTCTTGAAAACTATGTGGATGAAATCCACAAGAAACTTCAGTTTACTTTGGCTCAAGATATAAAATCAATCAGATTTGAAGTCAATCAGAATAAGAAGGAGATGACATATTTCTTTCATAAGGGAGGTAATGTTGTAGTTTACCTGGCCAAGCAGCAACAAGAGGCAAGGACATAGATTGATGATATAGTGGTAAAGCAAGGATATGTCCTAGAAAATCAAATTAGAATGAATGATAATCTTACTGAATCACATAATGTGATTGTTACTGAGTTAAAGAATACTGCAACTGCATTAACTGAGGAAAGGGCTAAAGAGAAGTCAGAGTTTGATAAGAAACTTCAAGAAGATTTAGCCATTTTCCAATATGCCATTCAAGCCTCTCAAAAGATCATATCTGCTCAGCTACAAAAGTTTAAAGCTTATTATATAGAAGGCATCAACTACTTAGCTGATCAAATCAGATTTCAGAAAGATGATCTCAGGAATCATGTTGAGAGAGAAGTCATAAAGGTGGAGAGGTTGTTAGTCAATGCTAGCTCAGAGCATACTAAATGGATAACAAATGTTGTTAGAGCAACTCTTCGATATCCACCCCTATGTGATGATGATAATATTGCTGAGTCAGGCATTCAAATTGCTTATAATGAAGGGGGTCAGCAGGAGGTAGATCAAATCATATACCCCACTTCTAACTTTGAGGGAATTCAACAACTGGTTCACCAGATGTATAGCCCTCTAGAGGCTATTAAGAATGTTATAATTGAGAAAGTGGAAATGTCAGAGGAAGCAATGAATAAAGAGCAAGAAGCTCAACTCTCAAAGAAAAGGTTTAGAGAGCAGGCTGAACTGAAGCCTGATTTTGAAAGATGGAGTCCCACCTCCAGAAATATAATACTCACTGTCTCGCAAGCTGTCAATGACAAAATGCATGATAGAGGCAAGTGGTATTCTGAACTTGAGTGGAGCAAATATCTGCAGAGACATGATGTTATACATCAGTTCAGAAGGGATCACAAGGCTGGAAAATACCTGCTACAGCTTTGGAGCCCAGTAAATACTTTCCCAAGCCTTATTACTATTTTGAAAGGCAAAAAGTTAAGGCTGAAGAACTTAAGAAGAGGGATCTCAAAGGAAAGAAGCCAGCTGAAGATACTGATGCTCCAGTACAAGCAAGGGTCCAGTCTGGCAAAGGCATAGTGATCAAGAAGCCTGATAAGCCTTAGGATAGATTGACTAGATTTTAGAACATTGTAATCTTCAGTTTTAAAACCTATGTAATTTGTTGTTAACAAACTTTTTTTGAAGTTTAAACAAAATAATGATTCATGCTTATTATGTTTGTATCATATTCTGTGATGATATAATATACTTTTTTTTGTTTATATATTACCATGTCATCGAATGCTTTTATAATCATATTGTTTATTTTATTATAAGTGATGTATATCATTGACAAAGGGTTATGACTTCTCTAAATAAGGGGAGATGTTGTGGTACATTGGAAAATGTGTACCAGATTTGGAGAAGTCTCACCTAACTCAATGAATGTATCAAGTTGTATTTGATGTTGTGTTGAGTTATCATGTGCAGGTTAAGTAAATGGAAGAAAAATTTTCTAAGTACAAGTGTCGACACTTGGGAATGGTTGTGTCGACACCAAGGGCCAGATTGTGTCGACACCCAGAATTTGTGTCGACACACAGAAAATATGTCGACAATATTGTGTCGACACCAAGGTCCAGATTGTGTCGGCACCTAGAATTTGTGTCGACATACATAAAATCTGTCGACAACGCTATGTCGACACCAAGGGCCAGATTGTGTCGACACCCAGAATTTGTGTCGACACACAGAGAAGCTGTCGACACATTCCAGAATTCTGTCGACAACGACTGTGTCGACACATACCAGAATTCTGTCGACACCAACTTTGTCAAGACATGGAGTGATTGTGTCGACACACAGGACTTATGTCGAAACATTCTACAGAAGCTGTGTCGAGAAGTAAAAGTGAAGCTATGTCGACATCATCAAGACTTGTGTCGACACATGGACTATGTGTGTCTACACATGTGAAGTATTCACTCGACATTCTCTGCTGCTGAGTCAAAGTCCAATGAAGGTTGAAGTAATACAACTGGAGACTTGACAGCAATCATTACTGACATTGTTGTCACATATGTCAGAGGTGTCAGAAAACTGTTTGGAACCGGAACAGCCGGTAACCATGGATGAAGCTTATATATAGATATGCTCTCTCAACAATTGGATCTATTGTGAAGAAGTGATCGTGAACACGATCAGTGAATGAAGAATAATCTCTGAAGGATTGAAGATCCAGAAGAAGAGAAAGAAGAAACAGTCAACAGATTGTAGAGAGAGAAAAATAAGAAGGAGAGAAGTCCTTATCAAGTGAATGCAGATCCTGAACAGTCTGCCAGAAGAATTCAGATCAATTCTGAAGAAGAATTCAGATTAATTTCTGAATAAGAAGGAAGCTGATTGAAGATCAACTCCAACACCAAGAATATCAACCTTACTTTGTTCAGATTCAAGAAGCTTTGAAGAAGCTAAGACAGGTTGATCCTTAAGTAATCAGTTCTATCAAGAACTGATCAAGAAGACTTCAACCAATTCTCTCTCCATCTGGTTGAAGATATTATTATCTTTTCATCAATAACTTTTGTAGGATCTGTAATAGATCTGAGTGTAGGAGACTTATTTCTCTGAGTTGTAAGCCTAAATTATAAAGGCTGAGGTAGGGCTGAGTGTCTGAGGTAGGGGAATCTTTTCCCTGAGTTGTAGGCATGTGAAAGAGGCTGAGGTAGGGCTTTTGCCTGAGTTGTAGGAGTGGGGTTTCACTCTGAGTTGTAGGCCTGTGAAAGAGGCTGAGGTAGGGCTTGTGCCCGAGTTGTAGGAGTGTGGATTCACTCTGAGTTGTAGGAACCATTCTTGGTTCTGAGCTATAAGATTTGCGGATCTGAGAAGAAAGAAGGAAGTTAGGCTGAATCTAGTACACTGCTAGATAGGCGAAGGGGAAAAGTGGATGTACCCATCATTTGGGAACCACTATAAATCTGGTGTGCAATCTGTGGA
The DNA here is from genome assembly GCA_039583875.1 of Platanthera guangdongensis. Classification (NCBI taxonomy): domain Eukaryota; kingdom Viridiplantae; phylum Streptophyta; class Magnoliopsida; order Asparagales; family Orchidaceae; genus Platanthera; species Platanthera guangdongensis. The sequence continues at coordinate 198,058,776 of CM077151.1, forward strand.
ATGATGTGTGTATGTGAATGCTGCGGCTGAAGAGTGGATGTACCCAAGTTTAGGGGAACCACTATAAATTCTTGTGTTGTCTGGATTGCTCTTTTCTTTTGTTTTTGTGCTGTGGCTGTTTGTTAGGATTACTGTTTTAATTTTCTTCCTGCACTAGATTAAATTCAGAAGAAAATTTTATAAACCCTAAATACTCTATTCACCCCCCCCCCCCCCTAGAGTATTCCTGATCTAACAGCTCACTTTCAATTGGTATCAGAGCAGGTTCCTTTGGTTGTACAAGCTAACCCTTGAACCAAAGATCCTTTGTTAGATCTAAATTTTATTTTATTTTCTAGTTAGATTAAATACAAAGCCATGACAAAGAACAAATACTATGCAAGCACCAGACCTCCATTTTGCAACCTAAATCGGTTTGCCATCTGGAAGGCAAGAATCAAATTGTATATGAACTCTATTGATGAAGATATCTACAATTCCATCTTGACATGTCCTCCTCAAGCCACTGCTTCTACATCTACAGCAACATCTTCAAGCACAACTACAGTTCCACCACCTGAGTGGACTGAGGCCCAGAAGAAAGCAAAGATTACTGATGCCAAGGCAATGAACATACTGGCACAAACAATGTCTGGTGACATATTTCAAAAGGTGGCTGAGTGCACCTCTGCAAAATCAATCTGGGATTCACTCAACCAAATGGTTGCTAGCTCAGCAGATGAGAGGAAAGATAGAAGATCAAACCTCATCACACAATATGAAAACTTCAAAAAGGATGAAGGAGAAACAGTTAAAGTGATGTACAACAGGCTTAGCTCCATCATCAGTGAGCTAAGGACCTTAGATAAAGAAATCACCTTGACTGAAGTAAATGAAAAGATCCTTATGTACTTCCCAAGCTCATGGGATTCAAGGATCTGGCCCATCAAGGAGGCCAGAAGCCTAAATGAGATATCCACTGAATCTCTATTAGGCAAACTAAAGCCCTATAAACAGCTGATGAAATCCAGGGAGGCAGCTGAGCAAAGAACACCCCCTCCAGCAAGAAAAGAGCATAACATTGCTTTCAAGGCAGCTGAAGAGATAGAGACTCCCTCAACAAATGAAGAACTCATGAGTCTTATTGCCAAAAGATTCTACAAGTTAGCAAGAAAAGATTTTAGGAGGAAGACATCCAGACAGGATGACAAACCAAGATATGATAAGACACCAACCAAAGAAGTTGTGTGTTTTGGATGCAGGAAGCCTGGGCACTTCATCTCTGAGTGTCCAGAGAATCAGAAGAAAGATAAGAGAAGAGAGAAAGATACCAGAAAATAGCACAATAGCAGACCTTCCTCCAGCAAATACAAGAAGAAGGAGAAGGGTTTTTGTGGCTGAAACCTGGAGTGAGACTAAAGAAGAATCAACATCTTCTAGATCCAGTGAAGATAAGGAAGAGGTAAGGGCCAAGGAGGTTTGCCTCATGACAATTGATGCTTCCAGGAGCCATTCAGAAGAAGAGGACTCAGACAATGAAGCAGTTTCAGATTCTGAAGCTGACAAGGTATTGTCTTCTTTTGATTACAGTTTTGATTCTTTTAAATTTGAATTTAAAACAATGTGTATAGATTTGATTAATTCAGAAAAGGAGATTAAAACTCTTAGGGAGAAACTAGAAATTTTAGAAAATGTAAACTCTGAAAATAATAGATTAAAAGATGAATTGTGTTTAGCCAATGAACAAATCATAATGTTAAAGACTGAGCTTAGTGAGGCAAAACAACTTGAGGAAACTCTTAATGGAAGAAGCCTCAAGCTGATGTACATCACAAGCACTGTAAATGCCAGACTCAATGGCAAGCTAGGCTTGGGTGCTTCATCAGGTTTGCCCCCCATCCTCAAGAAAAATATTCTGACTACCTCTATTAAATTTGTTTCTCAAAAAGGGAAAGAGAAAATAAACAATAAACAAATAATAGAAAATGTTCCCAAATCAATAGGTCTGAAAACCTTAAGTAAAAATAAGGTTCAGCAGAATTCGTCGAACTTAGATCGACGAAATGCAGCCAGTTCGTCAAACCTAGATCGACGAACACTGAACGAAAACTATAGTTGTATTATTCGTCCAACTGCGATCGACGAACTCTGTATGGTTCATTGAGCAGAGGTCATCGAACGTGGGGCACAGAAAATGAATATGTTCATTCTCTGGGCAGAGATCGACGATCTCAACCAAATTCGTCGAACTCTAGTCGACGAACTCACAGAAATTCGTCGAACCCAGAAAGACTTAACCAAAACTTTAATTGTAACAGAAAATTAAATAATTCCAGGAAAGCTTTTAATCCACTAGTTGATTGGCTTATACCACCTTGGAGATATCACCCTCTAGGATATAAATCCTAACCAGGATATTCTGTTATTTCCAGCTTTTCATACCAGGAAAGCAAAGGACCCAAGGTAACCTGGGTCAAGAACATTTAACTATTTTCATTGCAGGTGAAGAGCTGTCCAGCAAATAATCAAACATGGTACCTGGACAGTGGGTGCACCAAACACATGACTGGCAGCAAGGACACCTTACACAACTACAAGTCCAAGATGGGGCCAAAGGTTATCTTTGGGAATTCCAAATGTGGCCAATCAAAAGGTTTTGGAGAAGTGAAGATTGGAGCTATTACTTTCAAGAAAGTAACTTATGTCAGAGGACTCAAGCATAACCTCATCTCCATAAGTCAGTTATGTGATGAAGATTATCAGGTACATTTCAATTCATCTTCTTGTACTATTGCTAATAAAGAAAACCAAATAGTTTTAATTGGAAATAGACAAGAAAACATTTACTTACTTGATTTTCTATCTGTCAATTCTGATATCAGCTTACTTAACTTAATTAGTAACCAGAATGATTTATGGCATAAAAAACTAGGTCATGTTAATATGAAAAACATTGTTATGCTATCTAAAGACAACATTCTTAGAGGTCTACCTTCTGGTCCCTACAAGAAGGAAGGTCTCTGTAGGGCTTGTCAACTAGGCAAGCAAACTAAAACTATAAGTAAAAGTGATTCACCTAGGATTTTGTATTTGCTACATATGGATCTCTTTGGACCCATTGTTGTACAAAGCCTATGAGGGAAATCCTACACCTTGGTTATTGTGGATGACTTCTCCAGGTTCACTTGGGTATCCTTTCTGAGATCTAAGTCAGATACCTTCAAGGTTCTTACAGATTTTCTCAGGACCATGCAGATTGAGTTCTCTACTCATGTTGCATTGATCAGAAGTGATCATGGCACAGAGTTTGAGTCTCTTCTTATGCATGAGTTCTATGAGAAGGAAGGTATCTGGCATTGCTTCTCAGCTCCTAGAACTCCTCAACAAAATGAGATAGCTGAAAGGAAAAATAAGACACTCATTGAAGCTGCAGGTACATTGCGTGCAGATGCTTACATGCCCTGAACCTTTTGTGCAGAGGCTGTGAGTACAGCAAATTATGTCCTGAACATGAGTTTAATTCACAAACTAAAGAATAGGACTCCCTATGAATTACTTAAAGGGAAGAAACCTAAAATCAACTATTTTAAAGTATTTGGATGTATTTGTTATATTCACAATAACAAAAGATACATTAGAAAGTTTGAGGCTAAGGCTGAAGATGGAATTTTTCTAGGATATTCCCAAGTAAGCAAAGCCTATAGGGTTTTTAATAAATCATCATTAAAAATTAAAGAGTTCATTCATGTTTCTTTTGATGAAACTAACATGTTTTGCAAGGAGAAAGAGATTTCTACCAATAGCCCTTTGCAGGTACCTCACTTGTGTGAGAGATTGGATGAACTAAACCTTACCCAAAAGGTTCCAACACATCCTTCTCCACAAGTTAATGAAGAGAGTGAAGATGAAAGCATTGAAGGAATTGAACTTCCTCCAAAAGCAAACACAATTCCACAAGAGGAATTAATCCAAGCTGTTGTTGCACAACCAACTTCACCCACTGATTTAGTCACACTTAGGAATCACCCCAGATCTCAAGTGATTTGAGACATATCAGTAGGTGTGCAGATAAGGCATCAACTCAATCAAGATGTGATGCATGTCTGGTTTCTCTCTCAGGTAGAACCTCTATCCATCCATGATGCAGAGAAAGATCCCCACTGGATCATTGCAATGCAGGAGGAATTATACCAATTTGAGAGATGTAGAGTTTGGGATTTGGTTCCAAGACCCCAAGACTATCTAGTCATTGGAACCAAATGGGTATACAGAAACAAACTGGATGCCCAAGGAGTGATTGTGAGAAACAAGGCTAGGCTTGTTGCTCAAGGTTATAGGCAAGAGGAAGGGATTGACTATGACCAAACATTTGCACCAGTTGCAAGGTTGGAGGCCATCAGAATTTTTCTAGCCTATGCAGCATACAAAAAATTCAAGATATATCAGATGGATGTGAAGAGTGCATTCCTGAATGGAGTACTTAAAGAAGAGGTTTATGTTGAACAACCTCCAGGTTTTATTTCTCCAACTCATCCTTTTCATGTATTCAAATTGCATAAAGCCCTTTATGGTCTAAAGCAAGCTCCAAGAGCTCGGTATGAGACCTTAGCTAGCTTTTTGATAGAGCATAAATTCATTAGAGGCATTGTAGATAGAACACTTTTCACTAGACATCATAAGGATCAAATATTGTTAGTGCAAATATATGTGGATGACATCATATTTTGGTCTACTGATTCCAAATTATGCAAGAGGTTCTCTGACCTCATGTATTCAAAATTTGAAATGAGTAGCATGGGTGAGCTCTCCTACTTCCTTGGTCTCCAAGTGAAGCAGTTGTCTGATGTCATCTTCATCTCTCAAGCTAAGTATGCTAAAGAGCTTATAAAGAAGTTTGGGATGGCTGATGCTTCAGCAAAGAAAACACCTATGGCTACTAATGCTGTGATTGACTCTGATGCACATGGGAAACCTGTGGATCAGATATTATATAGGGGCATTATTGGGTCTCTACAATATCTTACAGCAAGCAGGCCTGATATTATGTTTGCCACATGCCTTTGTGCTAGGTTCCAAGTGAACCCAAAAGAATCTCATCTAATTTTCTTAAAAAGGATTTTGAGATATATAAAGAGTTGTCCTAGTCTAGGCCTATGGTATCCAGCTGAGTCAGAATTTGATTTAACTGGATTTTCAGATGCTGACTTTGTCGGATGTAGTGTTGATAGGAAACGCACCTCAGGGACTTGTCAGTTCCTTGGTATGAGGTTGGTATCGTGGTTTTGTGAGAAACAGTCATCTATGTCTACCTCAACTACTGAGGTTGAGTATATTGCAGCTGGCAGCTATTGTTCCCAGAGGTTGTGGATCCAAAATCAATTACTAGACTATGGTCTCAACTTAAATAATTCTACTCTATTTTGTGATAATACAAGTGTTATAGCAATAGCACAAAATTCAGTCCATCACAGTAGGACAAAGCATATAGACATTAGACATCATTTCATTAGAGAGTGTGTGGACAAAAACAAAATTAATCTTATTTATATCTACACTGATTTACAAAGAGCTGATATATTCACCAAACCTCTGGATGAGAGAAATCACATATTCTTTATAAATTAGTTTGGAATGATTAATGGAGAAGATTTGGTTTAGTTTCTGTCTGCACTCGACGAATTTTCCAGAGTTCGTCGAATGGAGCTCGACGAACTAGGGAAAGTTCGGGAGATATTCGTCGAACGAAAGTCGACGAACTCTCTGTGAGTGAAGCTGTTTTCGTCGAACGGAGATCGATGAATTCACTTCAAAAAACTTTCGTCGAACGGATCTCGACGAAATGTCTTCAACTCTTCCAGCTGAGCTCGATGAATTATTTCACTATCAATTATTTTGTCGATCTCAGGTCGAAGAATTTCTTATTTTTCGTGAAATAGAGTTTGTCGATTCATATTCCAGAAAATCTTATAACTAGGTTTTCTTCGACCTCCGTCCCACGCTTTCTGTTCCCTTTGCACTTGATCGCCGCTTCTCTCTCTTTTGCATGTGATTTCATGGTGATTCAAGCAAGAACCCTAGTCGCTATGAAGTTTGACACAGGATTTAATGTCGACTTCGACTCATTTCAACACTCTGATCCAATTTTTCTGAACATTCTGACACTACTGGAAGAACAGAAACTGAAAAATTTGATGACGACATGGATAAAAGTATCTGGCACTGAGATCAGAGAATGGGTCTATACATCATCGATAACAAAAGAGAATACCATGACGGGAACAATTGCGGGTAACGCTATCTCTCTATATCCCGCCATCTTAACTGAATTTTTTGATCTGAGTAATGGAGAAGAAGATTTAGAGATTAATTCTTAAGAATATGATATGCTGTTGAGTTTAATGGGTTATGCTGGAGATAACTCCAATAAGTTGTTGAAGAAACATTTATCTGCAGAATACAAATTTATGGCAGATATTGTTGGGAAAGTCTTGCTAGGCAAGCACACGGTACATGATTACATTACCAGACATCAGTTTTTGGTCATGTGCGCAGTGGTGAACAAAAAGAAGGTGAATTGGGCACAGATCCTCTTTGATCTGATAAGGAAAAAGAATAATAAGAAAGAAGTTTGCTTTGGAAGGATCCTGGGGATCTTCCTGAAGGAGAAGGCTGCTGAATCCCTGGTCTCACAGACCATATTCATAAATACCAGCAAAAGGCTCACCTATGCCTTGTTTGGCAGGTGGGAGAGGACCATAACTAAGCCATCCAAGGCTTCAACCTCTTCCACCCCAGTTTCTGAAGGCACCAGGGTTGTAAGAGCCACTCCCCTCCCTGTTGAAGAGATCATTCCACTCTCACCATCTCTTCCAACAGTCCAAACTCCAATTCCACCAACAATCCAAACCATCATTCACACTCCAACTCCTCCTTCATCCCCTATCCATACCTCTCCAACCACCACTCATCTTCCTACTCCACCATAATCTCTACATGCTTTACCAACTCCTCCATCATCTCCTCTTCCACCTCATCTATCCTCCATTCCAACTTTTGATCTTCTGACTTCCACCCTCAACTCTCCCTCCCCTCCAGATTCACACATACTAGATGTCATCCCTCCATCATCTCCAACATCTACCATCCCTCCAAATGTCTCCACCAACCATTCTACTGAACCATTTGTAACTCTACCTCTGGATCCCTCCACCATCTCCTCTGTAATTACTCTCATCACTCCTCTACTCAAATCTCTTATAGCAGAGGCCATTACACCTCTTGATACTTCTATCTCCACTCTTTCTGCTCAACTCTCTGCCTTCACTGCTGCCCCCTCTTCATTCAAGGGCCTGGCTCTAGTTCTTACTGAAACCAGGTAAGGGGAGATGCTTGATGAAGAAGCTGCAGCAGATCCAGCAGCAACAGCAGTTCAAGCAGCAGCTACAGCTCTAGCAGTAATAGTGGTAGCAACAGCAGCAGTAGTTGATACAAATTATACTGATATAGATTTAATTGATTTAATTCAATTCATTGATACTGACATGGACTTAAAAGAATCAGTACCAGAGGACATTATTACTGGTGGTGATTTCATCATTAATCCCACAGTAAATTTAGATAATTTGTTTAAAAAATCTGATATTGCATTGTTGAGATGTCCAACAGCAGAGTATACTAAGCCATCCTTGGCTATTGTCCCCTATACTTCTCCTATTAGTCCAAAAGTTGCTAAGCAACTCAGTGACAGCTTTGTTGTTCCAGAACCAATAGTCATTCCATCTTCTCCAGCAATTTCTTTTGCACCTAGTTTTGTTATGGATGACTCTCCAATGCCAGATCTGGATGACTTGATCTTGGCTGAGATTGAAGAAGAGGAAAAGGAAGCTGCTGAAAGCATTGTCAGAATCAGCTCTCTAGCTTCTCCTGTGGCTTCTCCTCCATCTCCTGTTGAAGTTCCTGCTCAAGCTCCATCTCTACCTAAAAAGCCTATCATTTCTGCTGAGGCTCTAAAATCTTTAAATGATTTATATGATAACCCTCAGAGATCTGATGATGATGATGAGGATGAGGATGATGATTCTGATGATAAGCCCAAGAGGAAGCCAGTTTCCAAGAAAAGAAAAGCTCCTCCTCCTCCTGCTCCAAAGCCAAATCCAATAATGATACTCCCTATTATATCCTCCAGAACATAACTCCATACAAAGGAATGCCAGCTTGGATGTGGTTATCCAAAAATCAGCAGAAGGAGAGAAAGAAAAGCAGAAGGTACTCTCCTCCTCCAATTCAAAGATTCAGAAAAGATCCACCTCCTCCACCTCCTCCAGCTACTGGTGCTTCAGGCACAACTTCTCAAAGATCTGCCTCTGTTCAAACATATCAGAGACACTATGGGAGATCATCTTCTGAAAGCAGTCAACATAGGCATTACTCTTCAGGCAAGCAGCATCAACCATAGCAGCAGCATCAACAACAACTATCATCCCCTGCAGATCAGAAAGCTGAAAGTCCTAAAAGACCAAATTCTCATCCTGTTCCTTTTGAAGATCCTGAAATACTAATACAACTAGAATGGCCAGGTTCCAGGAACTAGTGGGCCTTTCTATGATTAACAAAGTCAAAGCTGAAGGAAAGGATCCTTGTGAATATTCAATAATGTCAAAGTACAGGAAAGGGGAACTTAAGAGGTTTGAGAAAACAAACAAGTTTTTCAATGTTGATGACTACATGAAGTTACACCCAGAAGCAGTTGTCCCCAGAGCCACATCTTTGAAGATTATAGGGGGTGCTGATATGACCATGACAAAAGTGCAAGCTTCAGATCCAAACAGAGAGATTGTGTTTACAAACCCTGGAGACAAGAGTAAGCAAGAAATGCCAAAGGAAAAGAAACAGAAGAAATAAATTTTGAACTCTTTTATTCTCTACAATTATCTATAACTGCTCTATATTCTGAACAAAGCTTATGTATATATATATCTGATGCATGTGTTATTGATCTCTGCAAGATATATGCTTTTTCTGCTTTGTTTATTTTCAATTTTGATTTGAGTCTGTAATTAGTGACCTCACCCAAATATGGGGAGATTGTTGGATCCCTAGTAAGATTTGAGCTAGGTTCACTAAGTTAGGATCAAATGACCCACAATGTATAGCCAGGGTCATGGTTGTGTCCTAGAGTCTAGGCCAAGTCCTTAGAATCAACATCATATGGACCAGCTATCAACAAGACTGTTAGAGACTCAAGACTTAGAGTTTTACTAAAGACCAAGTAAAATGAGTTCGACGTTCGTCGAACTCAGGTCGATGATAGTCGTGCTCAGCTCGACGATCTCAGAGTAAATTCTCTAAGCTGAGCTCGACGAACGTGATTCTCAGCTCGACAAACTTTGACTACAATAGCTAGAGTTATCCAGCAGCAGTTAAGTGGTTCTCAGCTCGACGAAACAAATTCTTAGATCGACGAATTCTGGATACTTCACTTCAACACTTTCATCCAGAAGCATCTGAAATTATTCCAAGTCCAGAATCATCTCCAGTCGACGAAGTTACAATCTCAGCTCGACGAACTTGAGACACAGAATAAGCAAGTCTGGATAATGCAGTTTTCTGCTTTAGCTCGACGATCTTGGAACTCAGCTCGACGAACAGAAGTCATCTAGTCGACGAACTCAGCAACTCAGCTCGACGAACTGTGGACTCAGCTCGACGATTTCTGCTATCAGTTCGACGAATCCAGACTTAGTCATTTTTCCATCCTTCTGTCCCCATTCTACTGCAATAATTCCTGATTAATTAATGCTCAAATATTCTCTGGAATATAACCATTAGACAGAGCATTGATTAAGGTCTTCTCCAGGATTATTGCCTGTCATTTTTCCATGGGACAGTTGGGGAAATAATTCAATGTCGTTTATTCTCAAGGCCGTCAGCATTGATTGCAGAAGATTTCAAAATTTCAAAAGGCCATTTTTGACAGGAAATATAAAAGAGATTTTCTCTCTTCTACCTGTAGACAGGCAAAGAGACAGACAGACAGAATAAGATACACAAGACAGAAAAATACAATCAGTCTGAAAATTAAGGATCTCTCTGTATCTGCTCCTTCTTACAAAGAACTCTGCTTACAGAAAATAAGCCCCAGACCAGAAGAACATCTGCTTCCTAAAGAAGAAGAAGAATTAATCAAATATCAAGAGTCTTCCTTCTTCATCTCTACAGGACACTTCAAAGGACAACAAGAAATCCATCTGTCAAAGAAGTTCCTGGTGATTTCTCTGGTCAAGGCTGCAGATTGAAGGCCTACTCACCCTGTGCAAAGCTTCCCACCTGAACCCTTTTACATCTCAGGGGGAGCTTTGACAACATCACTGAATCCACATAGTCTTCTCATTGTGATTGAGAAAAGAAGACTTTCATCACTCTCTCATCCCAATCTCTGTACAGGGTTTTAATTCCCTTCAAAATTATTCTGATTCACAAGTCTCCTTCCAAAAGACTTGAGGATTGGTTTTTGAGCACCTGATCAAAAGCTCATTGGTGTCAGGCACCTGATCAAAAATCTGAGTGGATTCCTACCAGGGTGGTAGAAGAGTGGATGTACCCAAGTTTAGGAGAACCACTATAAATTCTTGTGTTTTCTGGATTGCTCTTTTCTTTTGTTTTTGTGATGTGGCTGTTTGTTATGATTACTGTTTTAATTTTGTTCCTGCAATAGATTAAATCCAGAAGAAAATTTTATAAACCCTGAATACTCTATTCACCCCCCCCCCCCCTCTAGAGTATTCCTGATCTAACAGCTCACTTTCACCTTGTGTTTATTATTTGTGGATGATATCATTTTGGTTGATGAGTCGCATGAGAGTGTAACACAAAACTTGAATCTTGACGAGATACTTTAGAAAATAAGAGTTTTAGGTTGAGCAGGGCAAAAATGGAGTATATGGAACTTAAATTTTTGAAGTACAATAAGTGTTAGCAACCAAGTTAGCTCCTAGGTCTTTATCTTCTAGTCCTGATTAGCTAGTTAGTTGTTAATTAAGTGTGCTTATGTAAACCCCCACACCCCCAAAATGATTACTTGAGTTCGAGGAATGCATTTTTGTCGAACGGCTTTAGTCGACCGGGTTTTGTTCGTCTTTCGTCGACCAGTGTTCGACGAACGACAAATGGATTTTCATGGTCTTTCGTCGAACTGTTTTCCGGTTGTAATTTTATTTTGTTGTTGTTTTTAGGTATCCAGGGGTGGTGATGTCTGAGTAGGTAAATCAACTCTCAACAATTATATTGTTGTAGTTTTTTAGTTTCTGAAAAAAAGATCGGAGTTTTCGGCCTGTAGCTTGTTTGTGTGGTACTGTGCTTCTTCCCTAAATCTTTTAGTTGTATTAAAGGTTTTTTTTTAAAGTTTTGGATATGGATGCAAGTGAGCCTCCATTGGTGGTGATTTAGAATTAGATCTAGTTTTTCTTTTTCAAGTTTTGGATTTCTAGTTTCTTTGCATGATTTGCTTGTGTTGAAGCTGATCTGTGTGAACTGTTGGTGTGAATCGTGGCAACAAAAGTGGTATCAGAGGCAGGTTCATCCCTATTCCTTTGTGCAGTCTTCTGTAAAGATCCCCGATCATGTATAGGGTACTTGGAGTTGCACCGTTGACTATCAAACTGAAGAGGGAAAATTTCGCGAGATGGAGATGGGAAGTTGAGAACACACTCAGGATGCATGGAGTGTGGGATATTGTTCAACATCCACCTGAAGTGGTGTTAGAAGAGGGAAGTGCACAGTGGGCTAATGTCAGGAAGATGGCATATGAAGCTAGTCTTACAAAAGACTACACCACCACATCTATCATATCAAGGACCTTGGAGGATGGAGATGTGGAGAAGGTTATTGGAGCAGCCAATAGCCATGCTTTATGGGAGATACTTCAAAACTCGTACCAAGGAGGAGGTAGAATTAAAGGGATGAAGTTGCAGGTGTTACGAGGCGAGTTTGAGTTACTTCACATGAAAGACCAAAAGTCCATTGAGGAGTATTTCCATATAGTTTTGAAGGTGAGCAATGGGATGAAACTAAATGGTGAGGAGGTAGATGAGATCAGGGCAGTGTAGAAAGTCCTGAGGTCATTACCACAGTGATTTGATCATATTGTTGTTGTTGTTGAGGAATCCAAGGATTTGTCCAAGCTTTCAGTGGAAGAGTTTATGAGTTCATTACAAGTTCATAAGTAGGTCATGAACAGAAGAAAGGAGACCAATACAGGAGATACTACTACTGAGGTGTTGAATTACACCAAGAGCACACTAAGGGACACTACATGCCTAGAGGGAGAGGCACATTCAGATGTAGAAGCACAGGAGGAAGAGGTGATACTGGAGGAAGAGAACCTGCACCTCATGTAGAACAGCCAGCTAGTCAAGGTCGAGGACAGTGGCAAGCCCGAGGGCATGGAAGGACTGAGATAGGTCGAAATGGAAGAGGTTCTGGGAATGGAAACCATGTCCAGTGCTATACATGTCATAAGTTTGGGCACATTTCTACACAGTGCTGGAACAATTCAGAGAAGTTTACTCCTAGACCCGCACCACCCCAGTTGACTCCGAAACCATAGAGTAGTGATGAGGGGAACATGGCAATGGCTGAGCATGTTGAGTCAAATTGCATGATGGGTGCTGATGTTGTGGTCATTGATGATGAGAGCAGAAGAAACTTGTAGTACTTGGATAGCGGGGCTTCCAACCACATGATTGGAAGAAAGGACTTGTTTATCGAGCTTGATGAGGATGTGAGCACTGAGGTAACCTTTGGAAATGCTTCTACCATCAAGGTGAAAGGAAAGGGAAGAATTTCTGTCAATAGAAAGCGCAGTGGCGTGGACATGATAGAGAATGTCTACTTTGTACCTAGGATCACTTCAAACATCCTTATTTTAGGACATCTCATGGAGAGAGGTCATGAGATAACCATGAAGGGGACAGTGATGACACTTATTGAAGCTGACAGGATGAAGGTGGCACGGATAGAGATGAAGAAGAACAGGATGTTCATGCTGAACATTTACATGGAGAGGATCTCATGTTTAAAAGCCATAGTGAAGGAAGAGGCATGGCTCTAGCACATGAGGTATGGACATCTTGGTTTTGATTGTCTGAAAAGGCTGACAAGGGAAGCTGACGTCCATGGTGTTCCTAGCAGACTGGAGGAGCTAACCCACATGTGTGAGGCATGCGTACTAGGCAAGTTGGCCAAGCTTCCGTTCCCAAAGGAATGTCAGTGGAGAGCAAAGAGAATCTTGCAATTGGTTCATTCAGACTTCTATGGGCCGATTACACCTATTTCTGTAGGCGGCAACAGGTACTTCCTAACCTTCATTGATGATTTCAGCAGGAACTGTTGGGTGTAACCCATCAGGCAGAAGAGTGAGGTGTTTGAGTCTTTCAAACGGTTCAAAAGATTGGTTGAGATGGAGAAAGGCATGAGGATTCAGTTTTTGAGGACAGACAGGGGAGTTGAGCACCTGAGCGAGGAGTTTGTTCAATTTTGTGACTATGTAAAGGGAAAGAAGCAAAGGGAAAGAAGTCAGTGCTGAGATTGAGGAATGCACTATATGGTCTCAAACAGGCGCCAAGAGCGTGGAACAAGAGGATTGACACATTCTTACATGGGCAAGGGTATGTGAAGTGCCCTTATAAACATGCAGTCTATGTGAAGGAAAGTGAGAAGGGGACACTTTACCTATGTCTTTATGTGGATGATTTGATCATCTTGGGGAGCAGTGACTATGTCATGAGGAGCTTCAAGGAGATGATGAAGCAGGAGTTTGAGATGACAGATTGTGGTGAGCTTAGCTACTTTCTGGGTATTCAGGCAGTTTAGTGTGATGAGGGCATCTTCATTTCTTAGGAATCTTATTCTAGAGAGATTTTTAAGAAGTTTGGTATGATGGGGTGTAACCCAGTGGGGACACCAATGGAGCCAAGCACACGACTGTTTAAGCACGACAAGGGAGAAGTTATTGAACCTTCATATTTCAAGAGCATAGTGGGAAGTTTGAGGTACTTGACTTGTACCCAACTTGATATTTTATATGTAGTGGGTATTGTGAGCAGATTCATGGAAAATCCTGTGGAGACACACCTGGCAGTGGCTAGGAGGATACTGAGATATATCAGAGGCACTTTGAGTTTTGGCCTCTTTTACAAGTGCACTGAAGACCCCAAGTTGATAGGCTACAGTGATAGTGATTAGAGCAATGATGTTGATGAGAGAAAGAGCACTACGAGATTTCTCTTCTATTTGGGAGAAACACCCATTACTTGGTTTAGTAAGAAGCAGAAGATATTGACTCTTAGCATATGCGAGGCAGAGTATGTTGCTGCCAGCCCATGTGTGTGTCATGGAGTATTGCTGAAGAGGTTGATGAAATCTCTGAGATTGTATGGTGATGAAGCTACTACCATATTTGTGCACAATCGAGCTGCGATTGAACTGGCAAAGAATCTTGTGCATCACGAGAGGACCAAGCATATTGACACCAGATTCCACTGCACAGAGAGCAGGTAGAAGCTAATGAAGTTCACTTGGAGAACGCGAGGACCAATGACCAGCTGGCGGACATTTTCACAAAACCCTTGAAGGTAAAGCTGTCCAAGAGGATGCATGACAAGCTGGGAATGCTAAAGAAGGAGGAGCTGAACTTGAAGGGGAGTAATGTTAGCAACCAAGTTAGCTCATAGGTCTTTATCTTCTAGTCTTGCTTAGCTAGTTAGTTGTTAATTAAGTGTGCTTATGTAACCCCCCCCCTGGAATGACTTCTCAAGTTTGACGAATGCATTTTCGTCAAACGGATTTAGTCGATCGGATTTTGTTCGACTTTCGTCAAACGGTGTTTGACTTTCATCGATCGGTGTTCGACGAACGACGAATGGATTTTCACGGTTTTTCGTCGAACTGTTTTTCAATTGTAGTTTTATTTTGTTGTTGTTTTTAGGTATCCACGGGCGGTGATGTCTGAGTAGGTAAGTCAACTCTCAGCAAGTATATTGTTGCAGTTTTTTAGTTTCTGAAAAAATATCGGAGTTTTCGGCCAGTAGCTTGTTTGTGTGGTACTGTGCTTCTTCCCTAAATCTTTTAGTTGTATTAAAGGTTTTTTTTTTAAGTTTTGGATATGGTTGCAAGTGCGCCTCCATCGGTGGTGATCTAGAATTGGATCTATTTTTCTTTTTCAAGTTTGGGATTTCTCTTTTCATTGTGTTCGAACAGACAAGAAGAAACCGGAAATTGGAATAACAAAAACTTTATTATCCAAAAAAAAGTGAGTATTACAAAGTTATAACCTCCCTTTTATAGAATGGAGGAGATGAGAGAGATTATAAATAATCAATGTGGGAGTAAATAATTACAAGTACATGCGGCTTTACAAACAAACAGACCGAACAAGTCACATGGTTAGACGAGTAGGCTAACCGCTCTACAACCACCAGAAGGAGAGAACAAGCTTCCATAGAGAACAAGCCATCAGAGGAGACTGCTAGACCGTCGGTCTCCAAGTTGCCTGAGACAAACTGCCAGACCGCATAGTTACCAAACAGCAACAGACTGCCCGGCCTTTGTACTGCAACAGATGCTAAACAGCAACAGCCCGGCAGACAAGCCGCTGAGATAAACTGCCAGACCGCCCGGCCTCCGAACAGCAATAGATCGTCCGGCCTCCATACTGCAACACTCCCCCTCAAGCTGAAGCATAGATATCGATCATGCCCAGCTTGTCGCAAATGTGGAAAAAGGAAGTGGACATCGGTTTGGCGAAGATATCGGCCAACTCGTTGTCAGAAGTGACGAACGGAGTACAAATCTGTTTCTTCAAGATCTCTTCCCGAATAAAATGACACTCGACTTCTATGTGTTTTATTCTCTCATGGAAGACCGGATTTCTGGAGATGTATATCGCGGCCTTGTTGTCGTAGAACATAGGAAGAGGATAGTTGTAAACCTCGCTTAAGTCAAGCATGAGAGCTCGTAACCATTTCAACTCACATGTGGTCGATTTTATACTACGATATTCTGCTTCAGCACTAGACTTGGAGACCATGGACTGTTTCTTGCTCTTCCAGCTCACAAAATTTCATCCAAAAAATGTGTAGAAGCCCGAAGTTGACTTGCGGTCTCCTTTGCTATCAGCATAACTCGAATCTGAGTACGCTTCAACCCTCACGTGACCATTATTCTAAAAAAGAAGTCCTTTCCTTGGCGCTACTTTAACATACTCTAAAATCCTCATGGCAGACTGTAGATGTCACTCCCTAGGAGCTTGCATAAATTGGCTCACCTTGCCTACAGCTTAGGAGATGTCGGGTCTGGTTACCGTGAGATAAATGAGTTTGCCAACCAGATGCCGATACCTCGTAAGATCAGATAGAAGAGGTGAGTCATCTGCCCAAGTTTTGTCTTCTACAACAGTCATAGGAGATCGGGCAGGTTTCGCACCAGTCAACCCTGTCTCTTTTAGTAGATCAAGAGCATACTTCCATTGGGAAAGAACCATGGAGTTGGGCTTCCTAGAGATTTCAATTCCCAGAAAGTATTTTGGGGAGCCCATATCCTTTGTGACCAGGTGTTGACGGAGGTATTTCTTTGTCAAAGCTACCCCAGCCTGGTCATCTCTAGTAAGAAGAATGTCATCCACATATACAGCCAGAACCACCAGACCCGAGAAGTTTTTGCGAATGAATAAGGAGTGATTGGCTGAACGTCTTGCAAAACCAATGGCCACAACAATGCCGCTAAACTTGTCAAACCAAGCCTGGGGGCTTTGTTTTAGGCCATAGATGGCCTTCTTCAGCCGACATACTCGTGTCTCCACCTGAGCAACATACCCCAGAGGTTGCTCCATGTAACAATCTTCCTTAAGATCGCCATAGAGAAAGGCATTCTTAACATCCAGCTATTAAATGGGGCAATTCCTGTTGACAGCCACAGAGAGAAGGACCCAAATGGTGCTGAGACGAGAAACGGGAGAGAAGGTGTCAAAGTAATCAACACCAAAAGTCTGAGTGAAGCCTTTGGCGACCAGGCAGGCCTTATATCGATCCACGCTGTCGTCTGAATGGAACTTTACAACAAATACACAGTGGCAGCCAACAACATCAGTGCCCAAAGGAGGAGGAACAAGGGTCCAGGTACCCCTTTTAGTGAGGGTAGCAATTTCCTCATCTATGGTGACCTTCCAATGAGGAACGACAAGAGATTCTTGGTAGGTGTGGGGAGTGGAAGTGGCAGAGATAGCCAAGGAAAATGCTCTGCGAGAAGGACTTGCAATTTTCAGCTTTCCTTTACTGCTTTATTTTACTGCTTTCATTTCCTGCTTTCCATTTTCTGCTTTCTTTTCTGCTTTTCCCGCAAGCCGTCCCCATTCCGATGAGTGGCTAACCGTTCTTAGCCCTCGGTATCGAAGAGCATTGGGACAGATAAAATAGCTTAAAATAATTAAAGGTCGTATTTTTCTAATTAATTAAAAGTACTTAAGGTTTGCCCGGGGTTAACGACACGTAGGTCCACATATCGATGTGTGGGCCCTATTTCCGTTATCCATACGCTCGCCGAGAGGCCGTGCGTATGGACAGATCACCCCTTGGCAAAGAGAGTTCCGCACTAACCCTTGAGATAGGAGGCGCGCCAACTCTATCGGATTGGGTTCCCCACCCAATAGCGGGGTTCTTAGCGTAATGCGGGCATTAAGAGGAATCCTTCGTCGGACGAGAGCCTGGTCGAATAGTCTTAGCATTCAGGTGAGCGATAGTCCTAGAGTTAGGTGAGCTCATTTTAGTGGAACCTCGACGGCCAAGTCTCCGCCTTAATTAATTAAAAATTTAGGAGCTCTTTTTATTAAATGTCTATTTTAGTTCAATTGTTTTTTTCAGTGCCATCGAGCTAAGCTCTTCATCGGCATCACCTTCTTGCTTTCATTTTCTTTCTGCCATTTTCTGTATTTTTATTATATATAAAATATAACCTGACAAGTTAATTATCGGTAAAGTAATAATCCCCTTCAGGGAAGAGTAGAAATAATCGAACAGACCCCGAGAACAATACGACCTCGATATTCCACCCGGAATATCCTATACTAGTCACGATAGGTGCACTTGCCTCCTTTCATTAAAACTCGATCACATCCGTTTTATATCCAAATAAATAAATACGCGCGCCCCGTTTTCTAAAAATAATCACATCCGCCTTTTTCTCAAATAAAACCGTCGGGGCGTCGCGCTTCGTAAATATTTTTGGAGTTTTAACCATCAAGTTTTTGGCGCCGTTGTCGGGGAATTTGTCGTTTCGTTATTTTGAACCCTGGAAATCTATTAATTTTACCTATTTATATATATATATACTAAAAATTACAAAAAGGGCCCCCAAAAAATTTATTACTCATAATAATTAAAAATAATAATAATAATAATAATAACTATAAAAAATTACGAAATTATAAAACACAAAAATAAAACTTTTTTGAAAAACCTTAAAAACTAAAAATTTGAAAACACTATAAAACTAAAAAAAATTAAAAAAAACACTAAAACCCAAAAAAATGAAAAAACTTAATAAAAAAAAGAAAAAATTTATTTTCATTCTTTTTATGAAAAAAACAAAAACTATATAAAACTAAAAATAACTAAAAAAATAAAATCTAAAAAATAAAAAAAACTTAACACAAAAAAATTTATATTTTCATTAAAAAACAATAAAAACTAAAAATCTACTTAAAAACACAAAAACAAATATAATAATTTGATTTTAAAATAAAAAAAAACCAAAAAATTAATGTATATTTTTTGTTTAATTTAATTTAACTTATTATATTTTAATTTATTTTGTTTCGGCGCGCTTCCATTCTTGTGCGCGCTAGGGGTGCGCATTTCCATCACACTCACGTAGCTAAGGTCTTAGCTACCTTTCGACCCCCCCCCCCCCACCGCCCGCAACCTTTTAGCCGAATTTTTTGTTTTTTTGTTTTTTCTATTATTATTTTGCTATTCTTTCCTCTTCTAATAATAATGCAGGGTTTCGACCCGGGCCTCCCGGACTCGTCTTTAGGGAAGCTTCTACCTTCTCTTTTTCTTTTTGTACTTATTATATTTTGTATATTATCTGTTCCGCATACTTAGATTGCAACATTGGGGACAATGTTGTGTTTAAGTATGGGGGTATTTTCCTATACCGCTTTTTAATTCTGTACTCATCAAACATACAAAAAAATTGCAAAACTTAAAACATAAAAAAGAAAAATTTTTGTTTTATATAATCAAAAAAACAAAAAAAATCATAAACCACAAACAAAAATCACAAAAAAAATTTAAAAAAAAATTCATTTTACTTTGTAAATATTTTTTTCAAAAACTAAATCTCTTCCCCCCCCCCCCTCTTCTTGTTCGTAAAAACTCATATTTTGCTTGCCCGCGATGGTCGACACATCGAACCAACCACCTCAATAAGAGTCTGTTCGCGGGCTGCATTCGAGTTTTTACTTTTTACTTTATTTGTAAAAATCTCTCTTTTCCCACTATCTTCTTTGTAAATAACACTTCTTTCTCTCCTCATTCTTGTAAATTACTTATCAAAAAACACTAAAAAATAAAAAATTTAGAAAACCAAAAATTCATAAAAAAGATAATAACTCTAAAAATTCAACAAAGAAGATCATAATCACAAAAAAATACAAAAAATGATTAAAACTCTAAAAAATCCAAAAAATATACGTTTTGTTAAATTATGTAACAAAATAAATCGAATATACCATTTCTTAACTCTTTTTGCTTTCCAAAAATCTAGTTTCGAGTTAATTTATAAGCGAATTCTTTTTATTCTTTGCTTACTATTCGTTTACTAATTAAAGTTTGATAGATTTAAGTGTCTGGGTTTAAGATTTAAAGAATTTGTTATGTCTTTTCCTTATAATAGAGAACTTGTTTTTCACCACCACTTCTAATTTTATAAATAGAAGCTCATTTTTTATGTTAGAAAATAACATCCATGGATTTCAATTATTTCTACTTCATGCTTTTAGAAAGATAGGAACGTTCATTTTAAAAAGGTTGCTCTCAAAACTTTTTTATTAAAATCTAGTTTTCTTTTTGAAAAAAATAAACCCACTTCCATTTTTTTCATGTCTTACTTGACATGTTTTACCACTATCCCTTAAAAGATCTTATGTCAATGGGAATAAGATTTCATTCCGTAAACATAGGCACCCAATATTTAAGAAGATTATATGTTATAGAGTAAGAGGATAAAATTCATTACTCCTACACATATACATTGGGTTATTTTATAATTTATGAAGAAAAAAAATTATTGTGTTAGGAAAATAAGATTTCATTTTCCTAACTATCCAAAAAAAATTGGAGATTCGAGAAAAAATTACCTCACCTTAATATTCAAGGCTTCTTCATAAACCACCAACCCACTTTGCATATTTTCATGATTCTAGAATGAATTTAAATTTTTTTGAGAACATAACTTTTAAATTATATTATTTCCTTTAACTTCTTTTAAGCTAAAGTTTTTTTTATATAAATCCAATCCATCTTTGTTAAACTAACAAAAATAAATATTTGCTTTCTATTTTATTTTATTTAGAAGTCTTTTTGAAACTCTTTCTCTATTCATAACATTTCATAAATTAGGATTTAATTCTTTAACCCCGGATGTTTATTTTGATCTTACTTTTAATTAATTCAAGCGGTAGCTAAACTTAGGATTTCTTTTATTCTTTATAAGTTCATCTCCAACTTTTGCTCTGGAATAGCAAAAGCTTAAGTATGGGGTATTTGATGAATTGTAAATATACGTATTTTTATGTACATTAATTTAGTCGTTTTCATTTCTTTTTGTCATTTTTTAATGTTTTTGCTTAATAAATTGCTCCTTTTTTGTAAATAATTTTGGTGACTTGCTTTATTTTTTGTTTCAGAAAATATCAAAAATCTGCCAAAAATTGCAAAGTCACGCCCGTGACATATTGGTCACGCCCGTGACCAGGGCGAGACAGCTCAAAATCCCGTCAATCAGCAAATTTTGAAGAGAAAAGCTTGACATACCCGGGGTCACGCCCGTGTGACCCGACACGGGGCGTGACCCAAGCCCGTGTCCACCCGCTCGATGTTTTCAGCTCGATGTTCGTCAACCCCCTCAACACGCCTAGAGTCACGCCCGTGACCTAGGGCGTGACACCTCTTCCCGCTCGACGATTTTCAACTCGACATTTTCCGCTCTACATTTGTCGAGTGTCGACACCAACCGACACGCCTAGAGTCACGCCCGTGACCTGGGGCGTGACTTCTCCACCTGACCGACAAGACCCGCGGGACGACTTTCGGCGCAGCCCGCGCCCAGATCCACCTTCTTGACACGCCCACCGTCACGCCCGTGACCAGGGGCGTGACCAACGCGAGACCGACACGTGTCCAGCACGAAGTCCACTTTCCCGTCAAATCGACGGCCGCCATCATGAATAGTGTCGACACGCCCCCTGACACGCCTGTGTCAGAGGGCGTGTACTTGTAAATTTTTTGTCTATAAATTCAGAGCTTCTGCTTGAGTTCTTGTTCCCCTTTTGGACCATTTTGTATAAGGTGTTGGGCTGCTGGAATCATTCCAAGGTCTATGTAAGGGATATTTCTCCCCCTCTCCTTAGTTTTATTTTCGTTCCTTTGTAACCGGTGTTTTTACTTAATAAAATGTTTTTTTTCTCTTCATATGGCTTTGGAATGGATTTATGCAACTCTTCCCTTATACATCTTATTTATTTTGTTTTTTGTTTTAACTTAGTTTTTCGTCTTTTTAATACGTGTGTGTGTGTATGAGAGTAAATGTTATGTTTTCTTTTTTTTGGATAAGTAGTTGTTATGTTTTCATTTCATTAGCTTTTGATAGCTTAGGATTTTTATAGTTTCTATTTCATCCTTATAGATCCGTAAAAACGTTTTCAAAGTGTTTTTCCTTTTTTTTTTAACTTAGTTTTTTTTTCTTTTTATTTGGTAAACCTTTTTCATTCTTTTCTCTTTCTTCGCACTTTTTTAGCATTTTTACGGAGCTATAGGAATGATAATATAGTCGTTTTAATTTTTCGTGCACTTTGATTTTTCATTTAAACTTTTGCTCCTTTTATTTTTCTGTCTTCATTTTAATCATTTCTACCGCATTCTAGCGGTATAAATGTATTCATTTTTTTTTTCGAGCACTTGCGTTTTCATTTTTATTTGCAAAATTTTCTTCCCGTTTAATTTTTATTTTCACTTTTTATGCATTTCTACCGCTTTCTAGCGGTAGAAATGTAGTTGTTTTCATTTTTCGGTAACTTAGTTTTTTGCAATTTTTATGTATGTGCATTTATTTTCGCCTACTCGTTAAGAGTTAAATGGCGCTTTGCTTTATTCCATTCAGTAGAGTCGGTGTGTGAGTTTTTACATTTTGTCGTCTATGTGGGTGTGTTTACTTTATGTTGTGTGTGTGAGTTTTAAAATTCAGTAGAGTGCGTGTGTTTTAATTCAGGGAGTTGATGTCGAGTTTGTTAAGAGTGTGTGCGTGAGTTTTACTTTATGTAGAGTGCGTGCGTGTGTTGCATTTATTTATTCCTACTCATTTGAGTAGGACCCGCTATCTTTCTCCCGCCCACGCATTTGCGTCGGGACTCGCAATTTACAGCTTTCTTCAGTCCTACTCATTTGAGTAGGACTTGCAATTTTCAGCTTTCCTTTACTGCTTTATTTTACTGCTTTCATTTCCTGTTTTCCATTTTCTGCTTTTCCCGCAAGCCGTCCCCATTCCGATGAGTGGCTAACCGTTCCTAGCCCTCGGTATCGAAGATCATTGGGATAGATAAAATAGCATAAAATAATTAAAGGTCGTATTTTTCTAATTAATTAAAAGTATTTAAGGTTTGCCCGGGGTTAACGACGCGTAGGACCACATATCGATGTGTGGGCCCTATTTCCGTTATCCATACGCTCGCCGAGAGGCCGTGCGTATGGACAGGTCACCCCTTTGCAAAGAGAGTTCCGCACTAACCCTCGAGAGAGGAGGCGCGCGAACTCTACCGGATTGGGTTCCCCACCCAATAGCGGGGTTCTTAGCGTAATGCGGGCGTTAAGAGGAATCCTTCGTCGGACGAGAGCCTGGTCGAATAGTCTTAGCGTTCAGGTGAGCGATAGTCCTAGAGATAGGTGAGCTCATTTTAGTGGAACCTCCACGGCCAAGTCTCCGTCTTAATTAATTAGAAATTTAGGAGCTCTTTTTATTAAATGTCTATTTTAGTTCAATTGTTTTTTTTCGGTGCCATCCAGCTAAGCTCTTCATCGGCACCACCTTCTTGCTTTCATTTTCTTTCTGCCATTTTCTGCATTTTTATTATATATAAAATATAACCCGACAAGTTAATTATCGGTAAAATAATAGTCTCCTTCAGGGAAGAGTAGAAATAATCGAACCGACCCCGAGAACAATACGACCTCGATATTCCACCCGGAATATCCTGTACTACTCACGATAGGTGCACTTGCCTCCTTTCATTAAAACTCGATCACATCCGTTTTATATCCAAATAAATAAATACGCGCGCCCCGTTTTCTAAATATAATCACATCCGTCTTTTTCTCAAATAAAACTGTCAGGGGCGCCGCGCTTCGTAAATATTTTTGGAGTTTTAACCATCAAGTTTTTGGTGTCGTTGCCGGGAATTTGTCGTTTCATTATTTGAACCCTGGAAATCTATTAATTTTACCTATTTATATATATATGTATTAAAAATTACAAAAAGGGCCCCCAAAAAATTTATTACTCATAATAATTAAAAATAATAATAATAATAATAATGATAAAAAATTACGAAATTTTAAAACACAAAAATAAAACTTTTTTGAAAAACCTTAAAAACTAAAAATTTGAAAACACTATAAAACTAAAAAAAATTAAAAAACCACTAAAACCCAAAAAAAAAAAAAAAAAAAAACTTAATAAAAAAAAGAAAAAAATTATTTTCATTCTTTTATGAAAAAAAACCAAAACTATATAGAACTAAAATAACTAAAAAAAAAACAAAATCTAAAAAATAAAAAAAACTTAACACAAAAAAAATTATATTTTCATTAAAAAAACACTAAAAACTAAAAATCTACTTAAAAACACAAAAACAAATATAATAATTTGATTTTAAACAAAAAAAAACCAAAAAAATAATGTATATTTTTTGTTTAATTTAATTTAACTTATTATATTTTAATTTTATTTTGTTTCGGCGCGCTTCTTCCATTCTTGTGCGCGTTAGGGGTAGCGCATTTCCACCACACTCACGTAGCTAAGGCCTTAGCTACCTTTCGACCCCCCCCCCCCCCCCCCCCCACCGCCCGCAACCTTTTAGCCGAATTTTCCGTTTTTTTTTTTGTTTTTTCTATTATTGTTTTGCTATTCTTTCCTCTTCTAATAATAATGCAGGTGTCGACCCGGGCCTCCCGGACTCGTCTTTAGGGAAGCTTCTACCTTCTCTTTTTCTTTTTGTACTTATTATATTTTGTATATTATCTGTTCTGCATACTTAGATTGCAACATTGGGGACAATATTGGGTTTAAGTATGGGGGTGTTTTCCTATACTGTTTTTTTATTCTGTACTCATCAAACATACAAAAAAAATTGCAAAACAAAAAACATAAAAAAAAAAATTTTTGTTTTATATAATCAAAAAAACTAACAAAAAAATTATAAACCACAAACAAAAATCACAAACAAAATTCAAAAAAAAAAATTTCATTTTACTTTGTAAATATTTTTTTCAAAAACTAAATCTCTTCCCCCCCCCCCCCCCCCCCCCCGTCTTCTTGTTCGTAAAAACTCGCATTTTGCTTGCCCGCGACGGTCGACACATCGAACCAACCACCTCAATAAGAGTCTGTTCGCAGGCTGCATTCGAGTTTTTACTTTTTACTTTATTTGTAAAAATCTCTCTTTTCTCACTATCTTCTTTGTAAATAACACTTTTTTCTCTCCTCATTCTTGTAAATTACTTATCAAAAAACACTAAAAAATAAAAAAATTAGAAAAACCAAAAATTCATAAAAAAGATAATAACTCTAAAAATTCAACAAAGAAGATCATAATCACAAAAAAATACAAAAAAATGATTAAAACTCTAAAAAATCCAAAAAATATATGTTTTGTTAAATTATGTAACAAAATAAATCGAATATACCATTTCTTAACCTTTTTTGCTTTCCAAAAATCTAGTTTCGAGTTAATTTATAAGCGAATTCTTTTTATTCTTTGCTTACTATTCGTTTACTAATTAACGTTTGATAGATTTAAGTGTCTGGGGATAAGATTTAAAGAATTTTTTTTGTCTTTTCCTTATAATAGAGAACTTGTTTTTCACCACCACTTCTAATTTTATAAATAGAAGCTCATTTTTTATGTTAGAAAATAACATCCATGGATT
Organism: Platanthera guangdongensis; assembly: GCA_039583875.1. Taxonomy (NCBI): domain Eukaryota; kingdom Viridiplantae; phylum Streptophyta; class Magnoliopsida; order Asparagales; family Orchidaceae; genus Platanthera; species Platanthera guangdongensis. Next base: position 198,084,227 of record CM077151.1, read on the forward strand.
TCAATTATTTCTACTTCATGCTTTTAGAAAGATAGGAATGATTCATTTTTAAAAGGTTGCTCTCAAAACTTTTTTATTAAAATCTAGTTTTTTTTTTTGAAAAAAATAAACCCACTTCCATTTTTTTCATGTCTTACTTGACATGTTTTACCACTATCCCTTAAAAGATCCTATTTCAATGGGAATAAGATTTCATTCCGTAAACATAGGCACCCAATATTTAAGAAGATTATATGTTATGGAGTAAGAGGATAAAATTCATTACTCCTACACATATACATTGGGTTATTTTATAATTTATGAAGAAAAAAAAATTATTGTGTTAGGAAAATAAGATTTCATTTTCCTAACAATCCAAAAAAAATTGGAGGTTCGAGAAAAAATTACCTCACCTCAATATTCAAGGCTTCTTCATAAACCACCAACCCACTTTGCATATTTCGATGATTCTAGAATTAATTTAAATTTTTTTGAGAGCATAACTTTTAAATTGCATTATTTTCTTTAACTTCTTTTAAGCTAAAGTTTTTTTATATAAATCCAATCCATCTTTGTTAAACTAACAAAAATAAATATTTGCTTTCAATTTTATTTTATTTAGAAGTCTTTTTGAAACTCTTCCTCTATTCATAACATTTCATAAATTAGGATTTAATTCTTTAACCCCGGATGTTTATTTTGATCTTACTTTTAATTAATTCAAGCGGTAGCTAAACTTAGGATTTCTTTTATTTCTTATAAGTTCATCTCCAACTTTTGCTCTGGAATAGCAAAAGTTTAAGTATGGGGGTATTTGATGAATTGTAAATATATGCATTTTTGTGTACATTAATTTAGTCATTTTCATTTCTTTTCGTCATTTTTTCATATTTTTGCTTAATAAATTGCTCCTTTTTTGTAAATAATTTTGCTGACTTGCTTTATTTTTTTTTCAGAAAATATCAAAAATCTGCCAAAAATTGCAAAGTCACGCCCGTGACATATTGGTCACGCCCGTGACCTGGGCGTGACAGCTCAAAATCCCGTCAATCAACAAATTTTGAAGAGAAAAGCTTGACACGCCCGGGGTCACGCCCGTCTGACCCGACACGGGGCGTGACCCAAGCCCGGGTCCACCCGCTCGACATTTTTATCTCGATGTTCGTCGACCCCCTCAACACGCCTAGAGTCACGCCCGTGACCTAGGGCGTGACACCTCTTCCCGCTCGACGATTTTCAACTCGACATTTTTCGCTCGACGTTTGTCGAGTGTCGACACCAACCGACACGACCAGAGTCACGCCCGTGACCTGGGGCGTGACTTCTCCACCTGGCCGACAAGACCCGCGGGACAACTTTCGGCGCAGCCCGCGCCCTGATCCACCTTCTTGACACGCCCACCGTATAACGCCCCCACCCGTCACATGACATATAACAGTGTGTCCGGTCGGGGCCCCACGCCATATAGCACAGACAAGCGAAGGAATTACGTGTGGAAATCAAAATCTATGCGTATCCTTAACTCATTCCATTCTAGCGCAGCATTTTTCTTGTTAGCATGAACTCAAACCAGAATGTCCACCAATATATAAATGCCACATTTATATAACAACACCAGGAATGTATACAACTCACACACCCTGGCCTTATGGCCTTACAGGTTCCTCTTTACACAGCAATAATTCGTACATCGGCACGCAGGCCGGCCACACATGAAATCCAAACACAGCTCTTCACATGGCCTTCAAGGGCCCATCTCAGCAAGTTAGTTATTCCACTTATTCCATTCAAGCCGCAACACCTGTAATTCCACATCCAAGCCAACACAGAAAACAAAGTAACGGTCAGCATCTGGCTGACCCATTATAACGACCCTACCCCCTGCCCGGGGTAGTGGTTCCTTCCCTGTATACAGTGATGTCATCTATCATCAAGTATCATATGTATATCATTTGCTTTATTCCGCTAGCAAACACATTCCATCACAAACACTGGAATCCACCAGACGCTCCGTGCACTCAGGGAACCTTCTTGGTGTACCGGAATCCACCAGTCGTACATCGCCGATCCGAGGTGTTAACTTGTTGGTTGACCGGACCTAGTCCACCAGTCTCACAAGCTGGCGACATCCCGCCCAAACCACTCAGAGGTCCAACCTCACAGCATCCAATAAACAACCAGAGTAGGTCGACCCACACCATGTGGTGTAGCACGCCGGGTTTATCCAAGCTCCCTAGGCAATGTCTACCCATCGACCCCCCTCCTAATCCGATCGACCCACACTATGTGGTGCAGCAACCCGGGTTTAACTCGGCTCCCCAAGCATTGCCACCCATCGATCCCTCTAACTAACTAGATCCACCCACCTTAGTGGTGTAACAACCGGGTTTATCACGAGCTCCCCAGGCGTGCTACCAATTGATCATATCACAACCAGGAGCTTTGCCAAAGCCTCCTCATCATCACATCCATACATTCATCACAATAGAAATCCATTTACATATCATCAAAACCACGGAGTCTTCTCCGGTTTACCCATGAACATCACCAATCTAGACTACCGGTCCATATGGGCTTCATACAGCATGCCTATGTCGTACTCCATATTTCTGGCTCTAAATGCAGACTCAACAAAGGAATCTCTTCCGCAAATCCACCTCTTGGTGGAGGATTCCAAACACATGTATAAAGAAAGGACTTCGATGTCCAAGAAGGAGATCGTTACCCTTGAAGATCGCTTCGGCGCCATGAAGTAGCCGGATGGAAATCACCGCCTCGGCTCTGCCTTCACGAATCCGCTCTCGGATCTTCGCTCCGCACTCCGCAGCTCCTACAGCAGCTGGAAGACTCCTCCCTTCCCTCTTGCCTTGGCCTTTCTTTCTCTCTCTTTCTTGGAAAAACATGAAGGAGAAGAAGAAGAAGAAAGAGGGATTAAATCCCCTTAATCTCGGCCTTCACAACACCTGGACAGAGCCCAACCACTGGATCCAGGAAGAGGGAAACAAATGGCTCAGATCTGGCCAGAAAAGCTTGAACACGGCCTGACATGCCCTATGACACGCCCGTGTCACGGGACGTGTCCCTCTAAGCGGCAGACAACCGACTCAATCCAGCCAGTACACGGCCGTGTGACACGCCCGTGTCACGTGCCGTGTCCCAGACACGCCCTCAGACACGCCCGTGTCTGAGGCCGTGTGCCTCAACGAAAATAATCTCAAAACAACCCGAGACTTCACATGGCCTGGCACACGGCCTGGCACCACGCTCGTGTTCCTGGCCGTGTGCACCAGGACACACTCGTGTCCCGCAAACACGCCCCGGCTCAAGACGTCGAGCTAAGTTCGACGACCACTGACACGCCCTGTGACACGCCCGTGTCACAGGCCGTGTCTTCACAACACTCGACACTCGACGATCGTCGAGAACATTCGTCGACATCCAGGCCGATCGTCGACATGGCCCCGACACGCCCTGCGACACGCCCGTGTCGCAGGCCGTGTCCACTGTGTCGACTCCAAATTTCGTCGACTTCACGACTTGACACTACCCAGGCATGACACGCCCTGGGACACGCCCGTGTCCCAGGCCGTGTCACCCAGGCCTGAACCCGATTTTGCTCAAATGGATCTGCTTGACTTCGGGGTGTTACAATCCTCCCCCCCTTCAAATAATTTCGTCCTCGAAATTGACTCCAATGAGCCACAAGATCATCAAAGCTTACATCGCACGCCTCCGCACAAACTAACAAACATACAACACAAACAAACATCCCTAACTTCCACGTGTGCACATTCAGCCAAATAAGACCTCAAAATAAAACAACATAATTGATTCTCAGCACAATCACAAGTGCACCAAGCTTTTATTAATATGCACACCAGCTCGTAGTCATCACACCTAATAGATACACATAGTTTTCATACACAACATTCATAAGATCGACATGATGCACATCATAGTTCACTTCCGCTCAGCCTCCCGATTTTGAAATTCGCGATTGAGAGACAAATTATACACCCGAGGCTGAATTTCACCAACTGAGCTTTGCGGCTCTTGCACTTCCATAGCATGAAAGCGAGGTTGCGTCCGCGGTGCAGATGATTCGGCCACTGCTTTCCCTTTTTCTTCATATGACGCACCTATCTTTTTCTCACTCCCTGGAGGGGCATTCCGACAGAATTTTGCGATGTGTCCTTGCTGCCCACATTTATAGCATATACGTGTATCCACACGTCCTGGCCCATACGTCGCCCCCGAAGAAACAGTCGACGGCGCTGATTCTACCGGCCTAAATCGTTTCTTCTCTCATCGTCTAAACTCCGATTGCTCCGATTGAAACTCTGACTTTTCTATTGCCCGTCTCTTATTCTCTTGTACTCGCTTCATATCTTTCTCCAAAGCACGGGCTGTATCGACCAACGCTTGGAAGCCTTTGTAACGTCCTGAATCACTCTAGGCCCCTAGTGTGTGTGTGTTTTGAGTCAGGAGGGTTGACTCGAGTCCTGAGAAGTGCAGGGAATTGGACTGCACTTGTGGAGAAGTGGAGAAATCAGTGTAAAAAGACAAGACACGGGTAGTGACACGGGTAGTGACACGGGTAGTGGCACGGGTAGTGACACGGGTAGTGACACGGCCGTGTCCTTACCCGTGTGCGTCGAGTTGAGCTCGACGAGCCGTGTCGAGATCGTCGAGCTGTGTCGACACCAAGTGACACGGGTAGTGACACGGCCGTGTCCCTACCCGTGTGCGTCGAGTTGAGATCGACGAGCCGTGTCGAGATCGTCGAGCTGTGTCGACACCAAGTGACACGGGTAGTGACACGGCCGTGTCCCTACCCGTGTGCGTCGAGTTGAGCTCGACGAGCCGTGTCGAGATCGTCGAACTGTGTCGACACCAAGTGACACGGGTAGTGACACGGGCGTGTCCCTACCCGTGTGCGTCGAGTTGAGCTCGACGAGGCGTGTCGAGATGCAACCCGAGAAGGACACGGCCAAGGACACGGCCAGGCACACGGCCGTGTCATGTGGACACGGGTCGGGACACGTGCGTGTCCCTACCCGTGTCAAGTATTGAACCGACATGGAAACTGTCGTTGCCGCTTCGCCAGGCAGGACACGGGTAAGGACACGGTCGTGTCCCTACCCGTGTCACATTTTATATATAAGCGGGACAGAAAACCCTAGCCATTTTCATGTTCATTTCATCCCCAAATTCCTGTGAGAACTCCTGGTGAGAGGGAAACTGCTGGAGCAAGTTCTACCGAAGGAGATCCGCCATTGCCGTGAAAGAGAAGATGCCGCCAAGGAGAACTACGAGATCCATGGCCGGAAATGGTGGTACCGCTGGAGCCAATGTGAGTTTTCTACCCTCTCCCTTGGTGCTAGATCTATAGTTATTTTCCTAAGAGAGACATCGACTCAAGAGAGTCTTGATGGTGAGGAGGAGTTTTCTAGGAAAGGCCATGCTAAGACTTGTGTCTTAGGTTTTAGATCTCTTCAACCACGCCATTCTTCAATGTGATGATAAGTGATGGTTTCGTGAAGGGTTTTGGCCTCTTGAGGGTGAATAATGGAGGAGGTTTTCTGGAATGATTTGGGAAGAATCGCCTTGAGGAGGAAGATGAACCGATGCCGTTCATTCCGCCTTAAGAAGCGTGCAGAATCCGTATTCTGCGCGCAGCGAACTTCGTGGCCATTTTTAAGTGTGATATGGCCAGATCTGGGCTTTTGGCTAAACACGAAAGTTGAAGCCCTTGAAAATACCTTTCCAACGAATGGTTGCACGACTTCTGGCGAAGTCGGTAGCCACGGGAAAGTCTAATCGAAATTGGTGTTCTATAAATCTTGTATGCAGAAACTGCGTTCTGTACGCAGCGGACTTCAAGTCCGATTTCAAATAGGATAATGTCAAATCTGGGTCGAGGCCTGAATACGAGAGTTGTAGATCTCGGAAAGACCTTTCCATCATGGGGTACACGTCTTCACCGGATTCCTGTAGCTTCGGGAATCTCCGGTCGAAGTTGCTGTCCAGATGCAGCCTGCACCTAATTTCTGGGCTTAATGGAAAATGAATTTTGATTCGGTGGAATTAATAATGCAAGATACTTGGCTTGGCTGAACACTTATGAGTATTCATTTGTTGCATGATTGTAGTAGCTTATTAATCAGATTTCATATTATCAAATTGTGAAGCAATCTTATTTAAATGAATTAAATTGGTAGAAATTGAAAGATGGAAAATTGGGCACTACATGTTTATATTATGACATTATCAAATGGAAAGTGTGTTAGATCTTCATATGCCCACCATATTTATATTACATTGTCATCATTTGGAAAGTCATATAGATGAATAGATTATGATTATGGACATGTTTGATTAATGAAACAAGTCTTGTAGTCCAATACTTAGAGAGTCGTCTCCCTACGGGTAGTATTGTGAAGGGATGTAAGTGCGGTGTTGACCGTCACTTGTTTTGGTTGTGTTGAGATAAGGTGTGGATGGATGGTTGGGCTGTGTCCTCGTGTTTACTTCCGAGGCCCCTTCCATGATATGTTGCTGTGGTATTTGCATGTGGTGTGAGTCGACACGCGGTGTCGTAATCCTGGGTTAAGGATAGTGTGGCAGGTCTACGGGCTCGCCAGTCGTCACACCGACGGGAGTTGGCAGTTAGACTTGGTCGGTTTGGGCTGTGTCCTCGGTGTTCACGTCCTGAGGCCCCTCCGGCCATGTGAACGGTTGGGCTGTGTCCTCGTGCTTTCTTCCGAGGCCCCTTTCGGGTCACGCAAGGCCAGTTCGGGCTGTGTTCTTGGTGCACATCTACCCAAGACCCCGCTGGGCCATAGTACGCATGGGCTCCGCTGTTGTGTTCTTAGCGTTGAGGCGTACGGAGGCCTAGGTGAAGTAGTGTGATACCCGCCTAGTAGTAGAAGTGTCCGTTCTACTGTCACCGCCTGGCCACGGCGGCTGATGCCTGAGAGGTTAGCTACCTGCTCGAAAAGTGGGAACTATAGTCTGTGTCGACATAGCAATTGCATGGGTGTGCATGGGTGAGTCATTGCATAGCATTCATAGCATTTCATAACATTGCACAACAAGATCCTCATCGTATAAGTTTGTATGGGCACTCTTATACGATGAGTTACTTTTATGTAACCCGATCCTTAACTTATAAGTTTGTATGGGCATTCTTATAAGTTAAGTTAATTTCCTGTTGTTACTTATACTTGCTAGTTTAGTGTAGCTTTTACATAAATGCTGATTATGATGCTGTTACTCTTACACTACTGCCACCTGCTTGTACTTCCTTTACTTGCATACTTGTTATATACTATACTCTTGTTCCTTTTCTCCGCTTGGTGTCGAGGAGTCGTCGGGGGAGCGGATGTGAAACCACTTAGTCGTTTTGACTAACGGTTGCTACGTCTTCCTTTTTAGGAGGTCACGCCGCAGGTAGAGCAGCCGCAGACTACGCAGCAGGACAGCCAGGCCAGGATGACAGGGCCTGATGTGACGGTGCCGTCGATACCGTCGGTTACTGATGTTAGTATTTTGATTACTCTGATGTAGCCCGTTTGGGCAATGATTAGCTGTACTCTGATATTTTGTAGAAGCATGTTTAGCTTCTATTTATTGATGTTTTTGGACATTATAACTTAGTGTGGATTTTGACTTCTCTTGCTTATTTATTTGGTTGGGTTGGCATGATTTATTGATATTGTTGTAGCCGGCGGAATAGGCGTCTTGTGGTACAGGTTAGCCCGTGTGCTAATGTTACCGCAAGGCGGCTCTTCCGGGCATAAGACTCCCCCTTCGTGCCGTGTTTTGGGATCCGGGGAGGGGGGTCTTACAAATGGTATCAGTTTGCCACGATCCTCAACTAAGAAGTCATTCAACAATGGTGCCACCCCCGTTTGGTTAGTCAGTTTGGGGACAAACTGACTTAGCGGAAGTAGTGGTGTGCCCATATGTAATTCACATTAAGATTGTTCAACCTTGACCTTAAGTTTAGCCAACCTGACCACAAATTTGTCGTGTATGTGTAGGTTCCACTGCATGTTGAGCCGATGGGGGGTACTCCTACCCCTCCCATACCCACTCAGTTCGAACAGTCTGAGTTGGGGCAGACGCTCACCGCCATTCTTGATGCTTTTAAGGCACAGCAGGCTCCGGTGCAACAACAGGCCCCGAGCTCCAACTGGCTGAGCACCTTCCGGGCTCTCTCCCCTCCCGTCTACCTTGGGACGGAGTCAGCCGTACGTACAGAGGAATGGCTAGACACGATACAGGAGTTGTTGGCTGGTATCCGTTGCCCAGCCAACATGGCAGTGACATTGGCAGTGTCCGTCTTGGACTTACATGCGAAGAGGTGGTGGAAGTCCCTCATGGGCTCTACCTTCCAAGGCCGGATCTACACTGAGATAAGTTGGAGTGAATTCTCGGGTGTTTTCTTGGAGCACTTTATCCCTACATCGGCCCGAGATGAGCTTGAGCAGAGGTTCCTTCTACTAAAGCAGGGATCAAAGTCGGTTACAGAATACCAGCGGGAATTCCAGCATCTCGCAAGGTTTGCGGATTCTTATGAGTTGGATGACAGAGGTTATGCCAAGCGCTTCTATAAAGGGCTGCGAGATCCCCTAAGGCAGTCCCTTTTGTTTATAGCAGATGGTAGCTTGGCGGAGATCATTGATATGGCGAAAAGATTGGAGGCGGACCACCTGGGATGTAGTAAGAGGCCTGCGGAGGACGTGATGGAAGCCGGCCTAAGTAATAGAAGGAGACGGGACTTCAGAGGAGGAAGAAGTTATCAAAGAGGTGGAGGGCGTGTCCACCGAAACTATAGGGTGGAGCATCCAGTTCCGCAGCCGCCTGCGTTGCCTCCACCCCCACAGCCTCAGCGATTTCAATAACTTGAAGGGCGTCGTGGTCTGGTGTGCTTCAAATGCAACCAGCCGGGCCACATCCGGCGTTTTTGCCCGCAGCTATATGGGAACGTTCCTCCTGCTCTCCCTCCTGCTCTCCCTCCAGCAGCTCCACGAGGGCGGGGATATATGCGTGGTCGAGGACGAGGACCGCCAAGAGGAAACCCCGGACAGGTCCGGGATCAGGTGTACGCGCTTGACATGGCGCAGGAACGGAACCCACAAGATGTGATTGCAGGTATGATTTAATTAATTTACATATTTGCATGGTCTAACTTGAATTGATTAGAACTTACTAGCCACTAGCAATAAGTTTTGGTTGTTGGTACTTAGGCACCGTGATTATTGGCGGGAAGGCAGCCTATGCGCTGTTCGTACCGGTGCCTCACACTCATTTGTGTCCGAGGATTTCATAAAAGACGTGGAGGGTGTGCAGTACTTCACTGGCATAGCCCGACGTGTACGCCTTCCGGATGGCTCGGAGATGATCGCAACCGCCAAGTGCGAGTTTGAGTTATTTATTGATGGGAAGGCCTTTGATACGCCGGCCACGGTTCTGAGAATGCCGGAGTTTGACATCATTTTGGGCATGGTATGGCTGGATTGGCACATCGCGAGGATCGACTGCGCGGAGAAGCGGATCTATTTGAGACATGGAGACTCTGACGTCATCTTCCAAGGTATTGGCTTCGCGCCTCGCATGATGTTATCTTCCGTCCAGGTTGTAAAAGCTCATATGAAGGGGGACGAGGTCTTCATGATCTGGTTCGAGTTGAAGGAGGAAGTGTTGGAATTAAAGGATGTACGGGTTGTGCGGGATTTTCCCGAGGTATTTCCTGAGAAGCTACCAGGATTACCTCCGCATAGAGAGGTTGACTTCCAGATCAATCTAGTACCAGGTGCCAAGCCTGTATCCAAGGCTCCGTACAGAATGGCTCCGAAAGAACTCGCGGAATTTAGAGTTCAATTGCAAGAACTGGTGGATTCAGGGTTCGTTCGCCCCAGTTCATCACCATGGGGAGCCCCTGTGCTGTTCGTGAAGAAGAAGGATGGAACACTGCGATTGTGCATAGATTATCGGGAACTCAATCGGTTGACGGTGCGGAACACTTATCCGCTACCGCGGATCGATGAGTTGTTCGATCAACTAGTGGGAGCACATTGGTTTTCTAAATTGGATTTGCGCTCCGGATACTATCAGTTGAGGATACATGAGGGGGATATTCAGAAAACAGCATTCAGTTCGAGATATGGTTTGTATGAGTTCACAGTAATGCCGTTTGGGCTCACAAATGCCCCTTCGGCCTTCATGAGTTTGATGAACAAGGTGTTTGAACCGTATTTAGACATCTTCGTCATTGTTTTCATCGACGACATCTTGGTCTACTCAAAGACAGAGGAGGAGCATGTCGAGCACCTGACCTTAGTTTTGAAGAAATTGAAGGAGCACGCCTTGTATGCCAAGTTTAGCAAGTGTGAATTCTGGCTTAAGGAGGTTGCCTTCTTGGGGCATGTGATCAGTGGAGCAGGGTGAGCAGTGGATCCAGCAAAGGTGCGGGCCATGAAGGAGTGGTCTCCCTTAAAGTCTGCGGCCGATGTACGAAGCTTTCTTGGACTTGCTGGCTACTACCGCAAGTTCGTGAAAGGATTTTCCAAGATTGCCCTTCCTCTTACCTCCTTGACGAAGAAGGGTGTGCCATTTGAGTGGACACCTCAATGTGAAGCGGCATTTCAAGAATTGAAAGATAGGCTTACCTCCGTCCCCATCCTTGCACTTCCGTCGGGGAAGGAAGGATTCCAAGTTTACACGGACGCATCATATCAAGGGATGGGAGCGGTATTGATGCAGCACGGGCACGTGATCGCATATGCTTCAAGGCAGTTAAAGAAACATGAAATCAATTACCCGGTTCATGATTTGGAGTTGGGAGCAGTGGTCTTCGCTTTGAAGGTCTGGAGGCATTACCTATATGGCGTACACTGCGAGATCTTTTCCGATCACAAGAACTTGAAGTATGTCCACACTCAGAAGGAGTTGAACCTGAGACAACGGCGGTGGTTGGAGTTTCTATGCGACTATGAGTTCACCATGAACTACCACCCCGGGAAAGCGAAATCGGTAGCCGATGCCTTGAGTAGAAAAGCGTCAGGCTCTAGCCCAGAGTCTCAGTTGATGAGTATGGAGTTGGCTCGGATGATCGAGGAGATGGAAATTACTCTAGTATTCAAGGCTCCTTCGGCAGAGTATGCGGAGTATTTGGCCAACATGAGCATAGTTTGTGATATCCGAGACCGGATTCGGGTGGAGCAAGGAGTGGATGCGGCCTTGGCCCCGGCAATCAAGGCAATTGAAGATGGGACCACCGATGAGTACACACTCAAAGACGGCCTCGTTTATTTTCGTGGCCGACTCTATATTCCCAAAGGCGGCAAAATTCGGGAGGATATCTTGAGAGAGGCACATTCCTCTCAATATTCAGTGCACCCGGGTATTGCTAAGATGTACGCCGGATTGCGAAAGACCATGTGTTGGCCCGGAATGAAGAAGGATGCCCGGTACTATGTCACTCATTGTGAAGCATGTCAAAGAGTGAAGGCTGAATGCAGGAGTCCCGGTGGTTTGTTGCAGTCGCTGCCCATCCCCGAATGGAAGTTCGAGGATATCTCCATGGACTTTGTTCATGGGTTACCCCGTTCCCGCTCCGGGAATGATTCAGTATGGGTTATTGTTGATCGACTGACAAAGGTGGCCCGGTTCATTCCAATGAAGAAGGAAGCACACGTGGATGTTTTGGTACGCCTTTTTGTGGAGCAATTTGTACGGTATCATGGCGTGCCCAAGACAATTGTTTCGGATCGGGATGGTCGATTTACATCCAATGAGTGGAAGGCAGTACAGGCGTATTTGGGCTCGCGCCTAACCTTTAGTACTGCATTCCACCCACAGACGGACGGGCAGTCTGAAAGGACCATCAGGACACTGGAAGATTTATTGAGGTTATGTGTGCTGGACAGAGGAGAGCCATGGGAAAGGCTCTTGCCACTAGTGGAATTCTCCTATAATAATAGCCATCAGGCGAGCATCGGCATGGCGCCCCATGAAGCCCTTTATGGAAGAAGGTGCAGGACTCCCTTGTCTTGGGTGCAAGATGAAGATCCGAAGGCATTGGGAAATGAATACATAGATGATACTGATGCGGCGGTCAGATTGATACGGGATCGCATGTTGGAGGCTCAAAGTCGACAGGCGAAATATTACAATAAAAAGCACCGGATGGTGGAGTTCCAAGTGGGCGAAAAAGTGTTCCTCAAGATTCGGCCGATGCATGGAGTGTCGCGGGTGCGTGGAGTGAAAAAGCTCAGCCCAAGGTATGTTGGGCCTTATACTATATTGGAAAGGATTGGCCCGTTGGCCTATCGGTTGGAGTTACCACCAGAACTAGAAAATCTCCACGACGTGTTCCATGTGTCGTCGCTTCGAAAAGCACTGTTGCGGCCCGACCAGTATATTCCCACTACTGATGGTGCAGTGGCATCAGATAGGTCTGTGCGACTAGAGCCGGTGCGAATTGTTGACAACGAGACAAGAACTTTGCGCCGCAAAAGTGTACCCTTGGTGAAGGTACTATGGTCGAATCATGGGAAAGAGGAGTACACGTGGGAGCCAATGGATATGATGCAGCAACGCTACCCGGAGTTGTTTGCTCAAGGTAATCTTATTTAAAAGCATATGTTAAATTTCCTGTTATTCTCTTCTCCCCACAGCCTAAGCCTGATTTCGGGGACGAAATCTTTTATTTTGTTTATAGGATTTGTAACGTCCCGAATCACTCTAGGCCCCTAGTGTGTGTGTTTTGAGTCAGGAGGGTTGACTCGAGTCCTGAGAAGTGCAGGGAATTGGACTGCACTTGTGGAGAAGTGGAGAAATCAGTGTAAAAAGACACGGGTAGTGACACGGGTAGTGACACGGGTAGTGACACGGGTAGTGACACGGGTAGTGATACGGTCGTGTCCCTACCCGTGTGCGTCGAGTTGAGCTCGACGAGCCGTGTCGAGATCGTCGAGCTGTGTCGACACCAAGTGACACGGGTAGTGACACGGTCGTGTCCCTACCCGTGTGCGTCGAGTTGAGCTCGACGAGCCGTGTCGAGATCGTCGAGCTGTGTCGACACCAAGTGACACGGGTAGTGACACGGCCGTGTCCCTACCCGTGTGCGTCGAGTTGAGCTCGACGAGCCGTGTCGAGATCGTCGAACTGTGTCGACACCAAGTGACACGGGTAGTGACACGGGCGTGTCCCTACCCGTGTGCGTCGAGTTGAGCTCGACGAGGCGTGTCGAGATGCAACCCGAGAAGGACACGGCCAAGGACACGGCCAGGCACACGGCCGTGTCATGTGGACACGGGTCGGGACACGGGCGTGTCCCTACCCGTGTCAAGTATTGAACCGACATGGAAACTGTCGTTGCCGCTTCGCCAGGCAGGACACGGGTAAGGACACGGCCGTGTCCCTACCCGTGTCACATTTTATATATAAGGGGGACAAAAAACCCTAGCCGTTTTCATGTTCATTTCATCCCCAAATTCCTGTGAGAACTCCTGGTGAGAGGGAAACTGCTGGAGCAAGTTCTACCGAAGGAGATCCGCCATTGCCGTGAAAGAGAAGATGCCGCCAAGGAGAACTACGAGATCCATGGCCGGAAATGGTGGTACCGCTGGAGCCAATGTGAGTTTCCTACCCTCTCCCTTGGTGCTAGATCTATAGTTATTTAAGAGAGACATCGACTAAGAGAGTCTTGATGGTGAGGAGGAGTTTTCTAGGAAAGGCCATGCTAAGACTTGTGTCTTAGGTTTTAGATCTCTTCAACCACGCCCTTCTTCAATGTGATGATAAGTGATGGTTTCGTGAAGGGTTTTGGCCTCTTGAGGGTGAATAAGGGAGGAGGTTTTCTGGAATGATTTGGGAAGAATCGCCTTGAGGAGGAAGATGAACCGATGCCGTTCATTCCGCCTTAAGAAGCGTGCAGAATCCGTATTCTGCGCGCAGCGAACTTCGTGGCCATTTTTAAGTGTGATATGGCCAGATCTGGGCTTTCGGCTAAACACGAAAGTTGAAGCCCTTGAAAATACCTTTCCAACGAATGGTTGCACGACTTCTGGCGAAGTCGGTAGCCACGGGAAAGTCTAATCGAAATTGGTGTTCTATAAATCTTGTATGCAGAAACTGCGTTCTGTACGCAGCGGACTTCAAGTCCGATTTCAAATAGGATAATATCAAATCTGGGTCGAGGCCTGAATACGAGAGTTGTAGATCTCGGAAAGACCTTTCCATCGTGGGGTTACACGTCTTCACCGGATTCCTGTAGCTTCAGGAATCTCCGGTCGAAGTTGCTGTCCAGATGCAGCCTGCACCTAATTTCTGGGCTTAATGGAAAATGAATTTTGATTCGGTGGAATTAATAATGCAAGATACTTGGCTTGGCTGAACACTTATGAGTATTCATTTGTTGCATGATTGTAGTAGCTTATTAATCAGATTTCATATTATCAAATTGTGAAGCAATCTTATTTAAATGAATTGAATTGGTAGAAATTGAAAGATGGAAAATTGGGCACTACATGTTTATATTATGACATTATCAAATGGAAAGTGTGTTAGATCTTCATATGCCCACCATATTTATATTACATTGTCATCATTTGGAAAGTCATATAGATGAATAGATTATGATCATGGACATGTTTGATTAATGAAACAAGTCTTGTAGTCCAATACTTAGAGAGTCGTCTCCCTACGGGTAGTATTGTGAAGGGATGTAAGTGCGGTGTTGACCGTCACTTGTTTTGGTTGTGTTGAGATAAGGTGTGGATGGATGGTTGGGCTGTGTCCTCGTGTTTACTTCCGAGGCCCCTTCCATGATATGTTGCTGTGGTATTTGTATGTGGTGTGAGTCGACACGCGGTGTCGTAATCCTGGGTTAAGGATAGTGTGGCAGGTCTACGGGCTCGCCAGTCGTCACACCGACGGGAGTTGGCAGTTAGACTTGGTCGGTTTGGGCTGTGTCCTCGGTGTTCACGTCCCGAGGCCCCTCCGGCCATGTGAACGGTTGGGCTGTGTCCTCGTGCTTTCTTCCGAGGCCCCTTCCGGGTCACGCAAGGCCAGTTCGGGCTGTGTTCTTGGTGCACATCTACCCAAGACCCCGCTGGGCCATAGTACGCATGGGCTCCGCTGTTGTGTTCTTAGCGTTGAGGCGTACGGAGGCCTAGGTGAAGTAGTGTGATACCCGCCTAGTAGTAGAAGTGCCCGTTCTACTGTCACCGCCTGGCCACGGCGGCTGATGCCTGAGAGGTTAGCTACCTGCTCGAAAAGTGGGAACTATAGTCTGTGTCGACATAGCAATTGCATGGGTGTGCATGGGTGAGTCATTGCATAGCATTCATAGCATTTCATAACATTGCACAACAAGATCCTCATCGTATAAGTTTGTATGGGCACTCTTATACGATGAGTTACTTTTATGTAACCCGATGCTTAACTTATAAGTTTGTATGGGCATTCTTATAAGTTAAGTTACTTTCCTGCTGTTACTTATACTTGCTAGTTTAGTGTAGCTTTTACATAAATGCTGATTATGATGCTGTTACTCTTACACTACTGCCACCTGCTTGTACTTCCTTTACTTGCATACTTGTTATATACTATACTCTTGTTCCTTTTCTCCGCTCGGTGCCGAGGAGTCGCCGGGGGAGCGGATGTGAAACCACTTAGTCGTTTCGACTAACGGTTGGTACGTCTTCCTTTTTAGGAGGTCACGCCGCAGGTAGAGCAGCCGCAGAATACGCAGCAGGACAACTAGGCCAGGATGACAGGGCCTGATGTGACGGTGCCGTCGATACCGTCGGTTACTGATGTTAGTATTTTGATTACTCTGATGTAGTCCGTTTGGGCAATGATTAGCTGTACTCTGATATGTTGTAGAAGCATGTTTAGCTTCTATTTATTGATGTTTTTGGACATTATAACTTAGTGTGGATTTTGACTTCTCTTGCTTATTTATTTGGTTGGGTTGGCATGATTTATTGATATTGTTGTAGCCGGCGGAATAAGCGTCTTGTGGTACAGGTTAGCCCGTGTGCTAATGTTACCGCAAGGCGGCTCTTCCGGGCATAAGACTCCCCCTTCGTGCCGTGTTTTGGGATCCGGGGAGGGGGGGTCTTACTGCCTTGGCTCACGGAACTCGGAAGTGTCAATCTCAATTCATCCCGCAATCCTCCATAAAACCGATGTGTCTTTCGCGCTTCCTCCGCAAAGGTAGATCCCGCATATCTCCCCAATCTTGTAAACTCATGCAGGTAAGTATCAATATCTCGCTCACCCTGCACCAAACGGAGAAACTCATTTTCCATCGCAATCCTATGCGACACTGGCACATACTTGGCTAAAAATATTTGGGAGAATTCCTCCATTGAAACCTCCGTTAAACCTCGACCTGCCAAGTGGTGCACTTCAATTTCATCCCACCATAATCTCGCATCTCCTTCCAACAGAAAAGTGGCCAACATCACTTTCTGCTCCTCGACTGTCCTGATTGCAGTTAAGATCCTTTTTACTCTTGCCAACCAATCTTCTGCCTGCGTTGGGGAAAGCGCTCCACCAAACGTAGGTGGATGGAAGTGCATAAAACGTGACAATGAGTCGTCACTTGCTTGCGCTTCCATCACCATAGCAGCATGCTCTTGCCTTGCACCAGGCCTTGTCTGTCTAGTTGGCTGTGCTTGTAACACTGCAAGCACTGTCTCGGTCACCACCCGTATGGCCTCTGCCGAGGGAGGCATAGGTGCTTCCACGGGTGCTGCACTCTCATCCGACCGCTGTGGTTCAGACGGCCCAGCTCCATCCCTCGTCACCTATCAATGTACAGAACACCATTAATACTTCCAATCATAACGGTACTGCTACATTGACTACACACTCACGCACATTATGTGCATGACATACATTCCTAGTGGACATTCATGAATTCAATTATGTTCTCTCCTCCCAAACAATCTCAACCTGGCTCTGATACCACTTTGTAACGCCCCCACCCATCACATGACATATAACAGTGGGTCCGGCCGGGGCCCCACGCCATATAGCACAGACAAGCGAAGGAATTACGTGTGGAAATCAAAATCTATGTGTATCCTTAACTCATTCCATTCTAGCGCAGCATTTTTCTTGTTAGCATGAACTCAAACCAGAATGTCCACCAATATATAAATGCCACATTTATATAACAACACCAGGAATGTATACAACTCACACACCCTGGCCTTATGGCCTTACAGGTTCCTCTTTACACAGCAATAATTTCGTACATTGGCACGCAGGCCGGCCACACATGAAATCCAAACACAGCTCTTCACATGGCCTTCAAGGGCCCATCTCAGCAAGTTATCTATTCCACTTATTCCATTCAAGCCGCAACACCTGCAATTCCACATCCAAGCCAACACAGAAAACAAAGTAACGGTCAGCATCTGGCTGACCCATTATAACGACCCTACCCCCTACCCGGGGTAGTGGTTCCTTCCATGTATATAGTGCTGTCATCTATCATCAAGTATCATATGTATATCATTTGCTTTATTCCGCTAGCAAACACATTCCATCACAAACGTTGGAATCCACCAGACGCTCCGTGCACTCAGGGCACCTTCTTGGTGTACCGGAATCCACCAGTCGTACACCGCCGATCCGAGGTGTTAACTTGTTGGTTGACCGGACCTAGTCCACCAGTCTCGCAAGCTGGCGACATCCCGCTCAAACCACTCAGAGGTCCAACCTCACAGCATCCAATAAACAACCAGAGTAGGTCGACCCACACCATGTGGTGTAGCACGCCGGGTTTATCCAAGCTCCCCAGGCAATGTCTACCCATCGACCCCCCTCCTAATCCGATCGACCCACACTATGTGGTGCAGCAACTCGGGTTTAACTCGGCTCCCCAAGCATTGCCACCCATCGATCCCTCTAACTAACTAGATCAACCCACCTTAGTGGTGTAACAGCCGGGTTTATCACGAGCTCCCCAGGCGTGCTACCAATTGATCATATCACAACCAGGAGCTTTGCCAAAGCCTCCTCATCATCACATCCATACATTCATCACAATAGAAATCCATTTACATATCATCAAAACCACGGAGTCTTCTCCGGTTTACCCATGAACATCACCAATCTAGACTACCGGTCCAGATGGGCTTCACACAGCATGCTTATGCCGTACTCCATATTTCCGGCTCTAAATGCAGACTCAACAAAGGAATCTCTTCCGCAAATCCACCTCTTGGTGGAGGATTCCAAAAACATGTATAAAGAAAGGACTTCGATGTCCAAGAAGGAGATCGTTACCCTTGAAGATCGCTTCGGCGCCATGAAGTAGCCGGATGGAAATCACCGCCTCGGCTCTGCCTTCACGAATCCGCTCTCGGATCTTCGCTCCGCACTCCGCAGCTCCTACAGCAGCTGGAAGACTCCTCCCTTCCCTCTTGCCTTGGCCTTTCTTTCTCTCTCTTTCTTGGAAAAACATGAAGGAGAAGAAGAAGAAGAAAGAGGTATTAAATCCCCTTAATCTCGGCCTTCACAACACCTGGACAGAGCCCAACCACTGGATCCAGGAAGAGGGAAACAAACGGCTCAGATCTGGCCAGAAAAGCTTGAACACGGCCTGACACGCCTTGTGACACGCCCATGTTACGGGCCGTGTCCCTCTAAGTGGCAGACAACCGACTCAATCCAGCCAGTACACGGCCGTGTGACACGCCCGTGTCACGTGCCGTGTCCCAGACACGCCCTCAGACACGCCCGTGTCTGAGGCCGTGTGCCTCAACGAAAATAATCTCAAAACAACCCGAGACTTCACACGGCCTGGCACACGGCCTGGCACACGCCCCTGTTCCTGGCCGTGTGCACCAGGACACACCCGTGTCCCGCAAACACGCCCCGGCTCAAGACGCCGAGCTGAGTTCGACGACCACTGACACGCCCTGTGACACGCCCGTGTCACAGGCCGTGTCTTCACAACACTCGACACTCGACGATCGTCGAGAACATTCGTCGACATCCAGGCCGATCGTCGACACGGCCCCGACACGCCTGCGACACGCCCATGTCGCAGGCCGTGTCCGCTGTGTCGACTCCAAATTTCGTCGACTTCACGACTTGACACTACCCAGGCCTGACACGCCCTGGGACACGCCCGTGTCCCAGGCCGTGTCACCCAGGCCTGAACCCGATTTTGCTCAAATTGATCCGCTTGACTTCGGGGTGTTACACACCATCACGCCCGTGACCTGGGGCGTGACCAACGCGAGACCGACACGTGTCCAGCCCGAAGTACACTTTCCCGTCAAATCGACGGCCGCCATCATGAATAGTGTCGACACGCCCCCTGACACGCCCGTGTCAGAGGGCGTGTACTTGTAAATTTTTTGTCTATAAATTCAGAGCTTCTGCTTGAGTTCTTGTTCCCCTTTTGGACCATTTTGTATAAGGTGTTGGGCTGCTGGAATCATTCCAAGATCTATGTAAGGGATATTTCTCCCCCTCTCCTTAGTTTTATTTTCGTTCCTTTGTAATCGGTGTTTTTACTTAATAAAATGTTTTTTTCTCTTCATATGGCTTTGGAATGGATTTATGCAACTCTTCCCTTATACAATCTTATTTATTTTTGTTTTAACTTAGTTTTTTCGTCTTTTTAATACGTGTGTGTGTGTGTATGAGAGTAAATGTTATGTTTTCTTTTTTTTTGGATAAGTAGTTGTTATGTTTTCATTTCATTAGCTTTTGATAGCTTAGGATTTTTATAGTTTCTATTTCATCCTTATAGATCCGTAAAAATGTTTTCAAAGTGTTTTTCCTTTTTTTAACTTAGCTTTTTTTCTTTCTATTTGGTAAACCTTTTTCATTCTTTTCCCTTTCTTCGCACTTTTTTAGCATTTTTATGGAGTTATAGGAATGATAATATAGTCGTTTTAATTTTTCGTGCACTTCGATTTTTGATTTAAACTTTTGCTCCTTTTATTTTTCTGTCTTCATTTTAATCATTTCTACCGCATTCTAGCGGTAGAAATGTATTCATTTTTATTTTTCGAGCACTTGCGTTTTCATTTTTATTTGCAAAACATTCTTCCCGTTTAATTTTTATTTTCACTTTTTATGCATTTCTACCGCTTTCTAGCCGTAGAAATGCAGTTGTTTTCATTTTTCGGTAACTTAGTTTTTTGCAATTTTTTATGTATGCGCATTTATTTCCGCCTACTCGTTAAAAGTTAAATGGCGCTTTCCTTTATTCTATTCAGTAGAGTGTGTGAGTTTTTACATTTTGTCGTGTAGGTGTGTTTACTTTATGTTGTGTGTGTGAGTTTTAAATTCAGTAGAGTGCGTGTGTTTTACTTTATGTCGAGAGAGTGTGTGCGTGAGTTTTACTTTATGTAGAGTGCGTGCGTGTGTTGCATTTATTTAGTCCTACTTATTTGAGTAGGACCCGCTTTCTTTCTCCCGCCCACGCATTTGCGTCGGGACTCGCAATTTACAGCTTTCTTCAGTCTTACTCATTTGAGTAGGACTTGCAATTTTCAGCTTTCCTTTACTGCTTTATTTTACTGCTTTCATTTCCTGCTTTCCATTTTCTGCTTTCTTTTCTGCTTTTCCCACAAGCCGTCTCCATTCCGATAAGTGGCTAACCGTTCTTAGCCCTCGGTATCGAAGAGCATTGGGACAGATAAAACAGCTTAAAATAATTAAAGGTCGTATTTTTCTAATTAATTAAAAGTACTTAATGTTTGCCCGGGGTTAACGATGCGTAGGACCACATATCGATGTGTGGGCCCTATTTCCGTTATCCATACGCTCGCCGAGAGGTCGTGCGTATGGACAGATCACCCCTTGGCAAAGAGAGTTCCGCACTAACCCTCGAGAGAGGAGGCGCTCCAACTCTACCGGATTGGGTTCCCCACCCAATAGCGGGGTTCTTAGCGTAATGCGGGCGTTAAGAGAAATCCTTCGTCGGACGAGAGCCCGGTCGAATAGTCTTAGCATTCAGGTGAGCGATAGTCCTAGAGATAGGTGAGCTCATTTTAGTGGAACCTCCACGGCCAAGTCTCCGCCTTAATTAATTAGAAATTTAGGAGCTCTTTTTATTAAATGTCTATTTTAGTTCAATTGTTTTTTTTTCAGTGTCATCGAGCTAAGCTCTTCATCGGCACCACCTTCTTGCTTTCATTTTCTTTCTGCCATTTTCTGCATTTTTATTATATATAAAATATAACCCGACAAGTTAATTATCGGTAAAATAATAGTCCCCTCCAGGGAAGAGTACAAATAATCGAACCGACCACGAGAACAATACGACCTCGATATTCCACCCGGAATATCCTGTACTACTCATGATAGGTGCACTTGCCTCCTTTCGTTAAAACTCGATCACATCCTTTTTATATCCAAATAAATAAATACGCGCGCCCCGTTTTCTAAATATAATCACATCCGCCTTTTTCTCAAATAAAACCGTCGGGGCACCGCGCTTCGTAAATATTTTTGGAGTTTTAACCATCACTCTATTTGTGGCATTGTATGTTTGATGCTCTAGTTTTCCGGCTTGCATGCCGAGGTAATCTAGGAGTGCTTATGCACGTTGTTGCTTGATGTTATCATTTGAGTTTTGGACCCTCTATTGTTGTAAGGCCTTAAGGCCGTTTCGATACTGTTATATATGTGGATAACTTCTGGTCTTGTTTACTATTTCCGCTGTTGTTTGATACTGAGTTTTGAGTTGTGTAGTTCATATCATCTTTTAACGCTAAAGCTGTGGTGTCTGTATATTGTGGGGCCCCGACCGGACCCATATTATACGGTCATTACAGGGGAGGTATTACAATTTTGTATCAGAGCCAGGTTACGTCCAAGGTCAGGTTTAGCGGTAGATTTAGCGTAATTGGATCACGTATATAAGTTATCCACATAGGAGTATTGCTGGACCGTAAGTGTCCTTACGTTTGAGTCTTGTGATTAGAGACTGATTCCTTATTATCTTGCTTTTGTTAAGAGTGCAAGCAACGAGGCGAGTACGTCGAGACCAAGAGAAGAACTTTCGGCGAGCAGTGCCACTGCTCAGGGTCCTTTGGGCATGGGTGTAAACCCGATCGATTTTTGTCGCATGCTTGCAGAAGCAATGGTGGCAGCCCAAGCTGCGGCGATAGCTCAAGTAGCAACCCCTGTTGCTCGGGTAGCAACCCCTGCTACCCCGGATACGGCAACATCCGTGTCGGGCGGAGATGTTAAGCGAGCAGAGCCATTGGCCGAAAGGGTGGTTGTCGGGCATGGAGACTGGTAAATGAAATATTTTCTAAGCTTCCATCCTTCAACGTTCAAGGGATTCGGTACGCCGACTGATGCGGAGGATTGGTGGGCATGGATGCAAGAGCTTCTGAGGGCGGAAGAGACGCCAAAGGAGAAGAAATCTGAGTTTGCGGCATTCTTGTTCGAGGGAGACGCGAAGTTGTGGTGGGTGAGCCATAGCGGTCGCCAGTTTCCCGGATGCACCCCGTCCATGGAAGAGGTTGGGAATGCTTTCCTAAAGAAGTACATTCCTGTTTCGACAAGGTTGGCCCTCCAAAGGCAATTTCTACACTTGGTGCAGTGGGATAAGACGGTCGATGAGTATGTATAGGAGTGTTGAAGTTGGTGACCGGGCGGTCTGGCGATTTGTCTTGGCGGGTTGAAGACCGTGCGGTCTGGCGGTTTGTCTCAGCCGGCTTGGAGACCGGGCGGTCTGGCGGTCTACCCTGGCAGTCTCTCTTCCTCTCTGGTGGTAGCTGTGCGGTTAGCCCTGCTGTCTAACCGCGCGACTTGTGCGGTTTGTTTTGTATAGTCCGCTTAGTCCTGTAAATTATAGTCCCACAACTCTTATTTGTATTCTCTCATTTCTCCTCCATTCTATATAAAGGAGGGCATACCTTTGTAATAGATACCTTTTTTGGATAATAAAATTTCAATTATTCAAAAGTCTATCCGTTTGTTCTTTTCTATTCGCTACTTTTAACATGGTATCAGAGGACACGGTCATTTCCTCCTGATTATGTGTGCTCTCTGCTTCTAGCGGCTTGTTTTCCGCTATCCGCGACCTCTCTCGCAGCTTGCCTTCTCTTCTGTCCGCCGCCCTGTTCGAGCGGCTTGTTTCTGTCCGCTGCCCTGTTCGCGCGGCTTGCTTCTTCTTGGTTCTCTTCTCCTACTGCTATTCATCGCAGCGACCTATTTCCTTGTCGCCGCGCTCCTTGCACTTTCTTGCCTCTCCGACTTCCTAGTCTTTGCGGCTTGTCTCTACCCGCTGCGGAATTCTTCTCCCTGTCCGCTTCTGCTTTCCCCATATCTGCTTGTCCCTATACTCGCGGTTTGCTGCTGTGATCTGCCTGACCGTGCGGGTTGTTCCTTTCTCACCCGCATCTTGGTTGCGGTCACCTGCTCTTCTCCTCTCTTCTGTTCGCTCGGCCTTTTCAGTCCGTGCGACCTCTTCCCCGCTGTGCCTTTGACCTCTTGCTAGCCGCTACTGTTCGCGCTCTACTTGTTGTTGCCTTCTACCCGCTCCTGCTTGCTAGTCGCGCCGGCCACATTTTTTGCCGTGCGACCTGTTCTCCTCTGTTCGCCCGACTTTTTCAAGCCGTGCGACTTCTTTCCCTCTGCTTTGCTCTGCTTCTTGGTAGCGGCCTTCCTAGCCGCCCAACCTGTTTTCTGTTCGCCCGGCTTGGTGCTCTTTTCTCTTCTCGCAGCTTGTTCTTATCGTCGCGGCTTGCTCCTCTCTTGCTTCCATGGCTTTCCCCTCCTCCAGCCTGTCCACCTCTGTGGTCACCTCTTCTGGTAGTGCTCATGTTGTTACTCGCGGAAGATGGCTGATCGACTCTGGTGCAACCAATCATATGACAGGCAATCCTCAATGTTTCTCTCTTCTTGACACGCATGCTCAATTGCCCCCGGTCATTATTGCTGATGGATCTCCCTCCCCGGTCCATGGGACGGGCATGGTTCAAGTCACTCCATCTCTCTGCCTGGCTGATACCCTCTATGTGCCCAAGTTTCCGTGCAATTTATTATCGGTTACTTCTTTATGCAAGCAACTACGGTGTTCTGTCATATTCACCCCTAACTCTTGTGCTTTTCAGGATCCGGACTCCCAACGGACGATTGCTACCGGGACTGAGAGTGGTGGCCTCTACTTCCTCGACAACGTTTCTGCTCTATCCGCCTTCTCCTCCTCCTCTACAGATCTTCTCCAATGGCATCTTCGCCTTGGACGTGCTCCTCCCCGAATTCTCCGCCAGCTCCTGCCGCACCTCCCTCCTCATCATCCTCCTCTAAACTGTGATGCATGTCAACTTGGCAAACATCACCGCTCATCCTTCCCACCAACGCAAAGTCGGGGCTCTTCCCGTCCGTTCGACCTCGTTCACTCTGACATATGGGGTCCCGCTCCTAACCTCACCATCGGTCGGGGTAGTTCCTATTTTGTCACCTTCATTGATGATTTCTCTCGATGTACGTGGGTATATCTTCTCAAAGATCGCTCCGAGTTGTTCTCTGTTTGGACCTCCTTTTATTCTATGGTTAAGACTTAGTTTGATACGTCTATTAAACTCCTTCGTTCTGACAATGCTAAGGAGTATCTTAGCCACGACTTCTCCTCCTTTTGTATTCACCATGGTGTTATTCGTCAAACAAGTTGTGTCTACACCTCCCAACAAAATGGGGTGGCGGAACGCAAAAACCGTCACCTCCTTGATGTCACTCGCACTATGATGACTCAAATGCATGTTCCTCGCTCCTATTGGGGATATGCTGTCCTCCTCTCCTGCTATCTCATCAATCGCCTTCCCTCCACAGTTCTCCACGGTGCTACCCCCTTCTCCATTCTTTATCCAGACAAGGATCCCTTTCCTCTTCCTCTACACATCTTTGGGTGCACCGCTTTTGTGCACTCTCCCGCTGCCACCCGTGATAAACTTTCACCACATGCCACCAAAGGTGTCTTTCTGGGCTACTCTCCCACTCAGAAAGGATATTGCTGCTTTGACCCTGTTACCCGCAAGCAATTTGTCTCTGCGGATGTCACCTTCTTTGCCAATGCCTCTTACTTCTCTCCCGCTTCCTCTTCTACTCCTCCTGATCCTACTTCTCATACCAACCCATCCATTCCCTCTGCTCCCATTGATGTTCCGCCCTCTCCACCCACTCCACCGTCTTCCCCATCCTCATCATCTCCACCCTCTACTCCGCTTTCTCCCTCCACTCCGCTGTCATCTCTCTCTACTCCCGGGCCAGCTCTCTCCACCACGGATACTCCAGATACTGAGGCACCTGCTGACCTGGATCTCCCGATTGCTCTTCGCAAAGGGGTTCAGGCCTTTACCCAACACCCGCTTGCTTCAGTTGTTTCCTATCATCGTCTTACCCCTGCTCGCAGAGCTTTTGCACTGGCTATCTCGGCCACTGGCACCCCCGTTCCTACCAGGAGGCCCTTACTATTCCTCATTGGAAAGTTGTCATGGATGAGGAGATTGCTACTCTCACTGAATGGGGTACCTGTACCCTTGTTCCTCCTCCTTTCGGCACAGATGTTGTTGGCTGTCACTGGGTCTTCGTGGTGAAGTTTCTCCCGGATGGCAGTGTGGATCGTTATAAGGCTCGCCTGGTTGCCAAGGGTTTTACCCAAACTTATGGGATTGATTACTTTGACACTTTCTCTCCCGTGGCTCGTCTCAGCACTATTCGGGTTCTTCTCTCTGTGGCTGTCAACAGGGATTGGCCCATCTCGCAGCTAGATGTTAAGAATGCCTTCCTCTATGGTGATCTGCAGGAGGATGTTTACATGGAGCAACCTCCTAGGTATGTTGCTCAGGGGGAGACACGGGTATGCCGGCTAAAGAAGGCTATCTATGGCCTCAAGCAGAGTCCTCGTGCCTGGTTTGACAAGTTCAGTGGAATTGTTGCGGCCATTGGTTTTACAAGAAGCTCAGCAGATCACTCCTTGTTTGTTCGGAAAACCGCCTCTGGTCTTGTTGTTCTTGCGGTTTATGTTGATGACATTCTTCTTACTGGCCGATGACCAGGATGGGGTATTGATGACCAAGAAACACCTTCGTCAATATCTGGTCACAAAGGATATGGGCTCCCCGAAATACTTTCTGGGGATTGAAATCTCTAGAAAGCCCAACTTCATGGTCCTTTCACAACGGAAGTATGCTCTTGATCTTTTAAAGGAGGCAGGACTGACTGGTGCTAAACCTGCACGTTGTCCTATGGCTGTTGGAGAAGACAAAACTTGGACAGATGACTCACCTCTTCTCTCCGATCTTACGAGATACCGGCATCTGGTGGGCAAGCTCATATATCTCACGGTAACCAGACCCGACATCTCTTATGCTGTTGGCAAGGTGAGCCAGTTCATGCAAGCTCCGAGGGAGTGTCATCTACAATCTGCTCTGAGGATATTAGAGTATATTAAAGCTGCTCCAGGGAAAGGACTCCTATTTCAGAAAAATGGTCACCTTAGGGTTGAAGCATACTCTGATTCAAGCTATGCGGAATGACAAAGGGGACCGCAAATCGACTTCAGGTTTCTGCATATTTGTTGGAGGCAATCTTGTGAGTTGGAAGAGCAAGAAACAGTCTGTCGTTTCCAGGTCTAGTGCAGAGGCGGAATATCGCAGCATGGCATCAACTACATGTGAGTTGAAGTGGTTGCGGGCTCTCATGCTTGACTTAGGAGAGGTTTACAACTATCCTCTTCCTATATTCTGTGACAATAAGGCCGTGATACACATTTCCAAAAATCCGGTCTTTCATGAGAGAACAAAACACATAGAAGTCGACTGTCATTTTATTCGGGAAGAAATATTGAAGAAACAGATTTGCACTCCATTTATCACTTCCGACAACGAGTTGGCAGATGTCTTCACCATGCCGGTGTCCACTTCCTTTTTCCACATCTGCGACAAGCTGGGCATGATCGATATATATGCTCCAGCTTGAGGGAGAGTGTTGAAGTTGGTGACCGGCCGGTCTGGCGGTTTGTCTTGGCGGGTTGAAGACCGTGCGGTCTGGCAGTTTGTCTCAGCCGGCTTGGAGACCGGGCGGTCTGGCGGTCTACCCTGGCAGTCTCTCTTCCTCTCTGGTGGTAGCCGTGCGGTTAGCCCTGCTGTCTAACCGTGCGGCTTGTGCGGTTTGTTTTGTATAGTCCGCTTAGTCCTGTAAATTATAGTCCCACATCTCTTATTTGTATTCTCTCATCTCTCCTCCATTCTATATAAAGGAGGGCATACCTTTGTAATAGATACCTTTTTTGGATAATAAAATTTCAATTATTCAAAAGTCTATCCGTTTGTTCTTTTCTATTCGCTACTTTTAACAAGGAGTTCACTCGGTTGGGTCGTTATGCGGGAACGACAATGGCAGACGTTGAGGAGAGGGATAACCTCTTCTACCAGGGTCTGAGGGAGAATCTAAGACAACCCCTCATCACTATGAAGAGAGCTGGTTTCAATGAGCTAGTTGAGGCTGCCAGGACGTTGGAGAGTGATCTGGAGCGAACCCAACATCATAAGGGTTTCGCGCCCAAGCAAGGCGAATGGAAGCCTTCTCAATCCTAAGGGAATTCTGAAGGGAATAGATGGAAGAAAAAGCCTCACCCATTCAAGTCCGGTGAGAAAAGCAAGTGGACGTTCGGAGGGTCTCACTCTAAGGGACCACCGACGTGCTTTAATTATGGCAAGGTGGGGCACATTGCTCGTTTTTGTACTCAAGGAGGTGTTGAGCAGGAGCCAAGGCAGGAGCAGACTGTGCACTCCGGCCCCAATGCCGTAGTGAAATGGAAGATGACAGAGTCTAGCGCTTCTCTGTTCCAACCAGTGCAACCAAGGGCTTACAAACTTGGGCAGCAGGAAGCGATCTGCCAACCGGATGTGGTGACAGGTATGAGAAAGTTTAAATTTAATCTTATACTTCATACTTTCAGACCGTTTATGTTTGATGCCTCTGTTTTAGGCTTTGTGTTAGTTTCTGGATGCCCCACTAGGGTATTGTTTGACATGTGAGCGTCGCACTCTTTTCTTGCGGAAAGCTTTATCCGGAGAATTGGAGTTGAGTCATTCTTGGCGGATGTACAGCTAAAGGAGTGCATGCCCAATGGGTCCTCCATGACCACCGGGGAAAAAGGGCGCATTTGTTAGAAGCTAGACGGAGTTGACTTCATGTTGATAGCAGCGGTCCTACCGTTGGTTGAGTTTGATATGATATTGGGAATGGACTGGCTAGCAGTACAGCATGCTAGTATTGATTGCCTATCCAAGGTGGTGACCCTGAGAAGCGAACGGCAGGCAGAAGTCAAGTTTGAGGGCCTTAATGGAGTGGCTTGTTCCCTGATTTCGGCCATGCAGTTGGTGCGGGCAGTTAACTAGGGGGGAGTAGTTCTTGTACCATTATTGGAGGTTCGCCTTTCCAAGTTATCACTTGGGGAAGTTCCCGTAGTGGCAGAGTTCGAGTATTTGTTTCCTGATGAACTTCCTGGAGCACCTCCTCGACGGGAGATTGATTTCTCGATTGAGTTAGTGCTAGAGGCTAGGCCGGTGTCACGTCCTCCATTTAGGATGGCACCAAAAGAGTTGGCCGAAATCAAGGTATAGTTGCAGGAACTGTTGGAGCAGGGGTATATCAGACCCAGTTCTTCACCCTGGAGCGTGCCTGTGTTGTTCGTGAAGAAGAAAGACGGTAGTATGCGGTTGTGCATAGACTACCGAGAGTTGAATAAATTGTCTGTCAAGAATAAGTATCCGATTCCTCGGATAGACGACCTGTTCGACTAGTTGGTGGGGTCGGTGGTGTATTCAAAGTTGGACTTGAAGTCAGGATACTACCAGTTGCGAATTCGAGACGAGGACATACCCAAGACAGCGTTTGGTACGAGGTATGGTCCCTTTGAGTTCTTGGTGATGTCGTTCGGGCTGATGAACGCACCATCCGTATTCATGGATTTGATGAATCGAGTATTTTTGGAATACTTGGACTCTTTTGTAGTTGTCTTTATTGACGACATTTTGGTTTACTCCAAATCAGACGTTGAGCATGAGACTCACTTGAGAGTAGTCTTGTAGGTGTTGAGAGAGAACCAGCTTTATGCAAAGTTCTCGAAGTGCGAGTCCTGAATAGAGAAGGTGACATTTTTGGGCCATGTGATTAGTGGAGATGGAGTGGCAGTAGATCCAACAAAAGTGGAAGCCATCGGAGATTGGCCGATTTTGAGAACCATGGCGGAAGTACGAAGTTTTCTTGAGCTAGCCGGGTACTATAGAAGGTTTGTAGAAACCTTTTCGCAGATAGCTCTACCCCTCACTTCACTAACTCATAAGGATCAGAAGTTTGTGTGGACTCAGGAGTGCAAACAGGCATTTGATACCCCTAAGGAAAGGTTGATGACAGCTCCAATCCTAAGTATATCGAAAGGGACCGAAAGATTTCAAATTTTCAGTGACGCATCAGAATGCGGTTTGGGTTGCGTATTGGTGCAACATGACAGTTTGATAGCCTTTGGGTCTAGGCAGCTAAAGCCTCATGAGAGGAATTACCCCATCCATGACTTGGAATTGGCGGCGGTAATCTTTGCGTTGAAATTGTGGTGGCACTATGTTTATGGTGCGAAGGTGGAGATCTTCACGGATCACAAAAGCCTGAAGCATCTCCTAGATCAAAAGGACTTGAATATGCGGCAGTGCAGGTGGGTCGAGTTTCTTAGAGACTACGAGGTGGCGATTCAGTATACGCCAGGCAAAGTCAATGTGGTGGTAGATGCCTTGAGTAAAAAATACTCTGGGCAAGGGAATTGGATCAAAGCTCATGATGAGCGGTTGGTGCTGGACTGGGAGTCCCTCGGCTTGGAGTGCGTAGCAAGGGGAGAGTCTAGCATGGCTCGGTTGAACTGGATTGAAATGCAGAATGATTTGTCTGATCGTATTCGGGAAGCGACCCGTTTGGATGATGAGTTGCAGCCATACGTGGTGGAAGCTCAAAAGTGCGAGAGTAGCACCTGGGAGTTAATTGATGGGATTCTGAGGAAGGACGGAAGGATCTGTGTACCGCAGTTCGGCAAGCTTCATGAGGAGTTGATGTTTGAGGCCCACTTCACAAAGTACTCCATTCACCCGGGCAGTACAAAGATGTACTTGGATATGAAGAAATCCTTCTGGTGGCCTGCACTGAAGCGGGACGTGGCTTTGTACATGAATCGGTGTCAAACTCGTGCCTTAGTGAAGGCCGAGTGTCAGAAGTCATGCGGGTTCCTGAAGCCTCTTCCTATTCCCGAGTGGAAATTTGATGACATCTCCATGGACTTTGTACATAGGTTACCTAGATCGCAGCAGGGTAACGACGCGATTTGGGTGATTGTGGATCGCTTAACCAAAGTGGCTCATTTCATCCCAAATCGGAAGGAGGGCAGCGTGGAGAAACTGGTAGAGTTGTACGTTCGCAACATTGTGCGACTATATGGGATTCTGAAGAGTATAGTTAGTGATCGTAATGGACGTTTCACGTCTAAGGACTGGAGGTTGGTTCAGAAGAGTCTAAACACGAAGCTCGAGTTCAGTACGGCTTTCCATCCTCAGACTGACGGGCAAACTGAAAGAACGAACCGTACTATGGAGGATATGTTGAGGTTGTGTATTCTTGACTTCAGCAAGAAGTGGGAGGATCACCTCTTCATGGTAGAGTTTGCTTATAACAACAGTTACCAAGCAAGTATAAAGATGGCGCAATACGAAGCTTTGTATAGGAGGCGGTGTCCAACACTGATGTCTTAGACAGAGGAGGGAGACACCAAACTTTTGGGAAAAGAAGTGGTAGCCGATGCATGTGAGTTGGTGCGAACCATTCAAGAGCACATGAAGGTGGCTCAAAATTGGCAAGCAAAATATTTTAATGCTCGTCATAGGAAGCTGGAGTTCGCGGTAGGCGACTGGGTCTATCTAAAGATCAAGTCGTTCAAAGGCATTTCGCGGATTCGCCGACTCAAGAAGTTGAGTCCGAGGTTTTTGGGACCTTTCGAGGTTATAGAACGGGTGGGAGAAGCAGTGTACCGGTTAGCGTTGTCCACAGAGCTGAGTGGATTACACGATGTCTTCCATGTCTCCGTCTTGAGAAAAACCTTAGTAGAGGCTAGTGTGGTGATCGAATCGGCATTAGTGCCGATAGAAGAGGACTTGAGGATGCGAGTTCGTCGAGTTAGTAAAGAGGATTCAGAAATTCGGCAGTTACGGAACAAAGAGGTCAAACTCGTAAAAGTCCGCTGGTACAACTGCAGTCGTGAGGAGCTCTCGTGGGAGCGAGAACAGACCATGCTGGAGGAGTACCCAGAGTTATTCCACACAGGTAACGTTTAAGTTTTGTGTATCTTTTACTTTCTATAATTTCAAGATGAAATTCTTTTAAGGGGGAGAGAGTTGTAATGCCTCGAAACTCGAACGAGGGGTGGACAACGTTTAGAGCCAAGTTTGGGTCTTGGTAAGGGTCACACGGCTTAGGACACGGGCGTGTCTAGGGCCGTATCATGCTCGGGTTCGATGAACAACCCGGCTGGCCGACGAACTGCGCTCGATGAAGTGTCGAGATAGTGAACATGGCCTCGGACACGGGCGTGTCCAGGGCCGTGTCGTGCTCGGGTTCGACGAATTTTCCGAGTGGTCGACGAAAATGTAGGCGACGGACTCGGCCTGAGATACGGGCGTGTCCCAGGCCGTGTCCTGCTAGGGATGTTAGTCGGGTTGTATTGGGGAAGGAACATGGCCTAGAGCCCAGGCATGTTTAGCCTGACACGGGCGTGTCGAGGACCCGTGTTCTCTTCGGGTTATGTTTGGTCCTGTGTCGATGGAGGAACACGCCCAGCTACACGGGCATGTACTGAGTGATACGGGCGTGTCCAGAACCCGTGTCATATTCTGGGTGCGACGGTTCCGGCGTCGATTGAGGCACACGGCCTTGGACACGGGCGTGTCACAAGCCGTGTTCATCCCAGGAATTTAGTTTTAAGTGCGAATCGTGGTCGTCTGATTCCTTCTAATGGGATCTGATGGTCCAGGGTGGTCCTTGCTGTGATAAGTCCGGGAATAGGGTTTGAAGACCTCATTCTGTTGGGTTTCTCTATGAGGATGGCACAACTCTTGTGCACGCAGCGGAAAAGTAAAACATCAAGAAAACCCAAAAGAAATGGGATCGGGCCATGATAGTTGAATCAAGAAGTTATCATATAACTAGGCAAAAATTACCTCGGTGGCGTTGAGTCACAACTCAACGGAGATGCTCCAAACTTCATCTTCTTGCTAGTGGCGAGTTCTACGTGGAATAGTATCCACATCTCTGCAGAAATCCACACGAGCGGGAGAACGCCGATCTATCCGTCGCACGGATTATCGGGATAGAGAAGACCGCACCTTGCTTTCCCACGGACTGCTAGGTCTGCTCCAGGGATTGCAACGCTAGTGACAATCGCCGGAGAGAGAGAGTTCGACGGAGCGAACACGGCGGCGGCGGAACACTTCCGTCGGCGGCGAGATTCGGGATCGGGGGATCGAGCGGAACGGCTTCCGTCAAAATCGATTCGATCGGCTGCCAAAACTTGTAATACCCGAAAACCCTAAGTGTCCATTTTATACCGAAGGCATAAAAGACTTAGGAAAATCGCAATCCGCAGACCACCCAGAAATAGGGTTCCAGAATCGGCGAGTATCAGTCGGTGAGAATCGGCGACAATCGGCAAGAATTACTCGGCAGGTTCGGCGAGAATCAGTCGGCGGGTATCACCTAGGATCGGCGAGAATCAGAGTACAATACTCGACGATTCTCGCCGATCGTCGAGCCGCGCTTGATGATACACGACGAATCTCGTCGATCGTCGAGCTGCGGTCGACGATACTTGTCGAACTCGTCGATCGTCGAGAATCAGCATATTTATTCTCGACGATTCTCGTCGATTGGCGAGAATCAGAGTATCTATTCTCGACGATTGTTATCGACCCTCGGACGACAATTCTTACCAGTCCTCCAAGGCAACATTTGCCCAACCCGATGATCCTTTAAGGCAACACTTTGCCCACAACCCCATTCAGGTCGGTGATTGGCAACCTTTACCAACACAGTCAATCATCCAAATTCTCCACATCTCTTATATGCGACCCTGCAGGCTCATATCGCGTTGGCAGTGAGATTACATGTTTGATCACTTCTAGATCACAATGGTAACTCCAACAGACTCCCACTTGATCTCGAAAGTATCAAAGCAAAAACCTCACAAACAATGAGCGACATCTAGCAATGCATCATTGCTCCCCAAGCAATAAGAGTTTATAACTCATAAGCCTTTATGACCAATGTACCAGCGTTGTATTTGTCCCTTTGTCCCTTACATCCGGAAAGAACTAGAGGCATGGACCGTGTCACCCTCGTAATAGCTCAATCCAAGTTTCTTGATCCAGGACGGACTTCCAGAGAATGGTGAGTCCAATATCACATATTGACTCAACCAAGCATGGCCATGCATTTCTCAGTCCAGTCCATCAAGGGGCCCATGGATGCAACTCCTGTCATACAGAAGGACAAATCTCATATCTGCTCACACACAAACACCCAAATGATTCGTAACATGCCCAACAACCACCCTTATCATCAACCTTTCTCAAGGAAGACTTTAGATGGCATCAAAGCACGCTCTTCCTCACTTGATGAATGCTGTGACTTCAGGTCAAAGGACCACAACACCATTGTCAATTGAGACCTACTCGTGACACGATTGGATGACAATCCACAGAGTAGTCTCAGGTTGGGTCTGTCCATTATAACTTGTTCACTAACAAGTACCCACGTGATGACTTGATATCACAATATCATGACCTGTGAGAACCGGTCATCAGTCAACACACGTGCTAGTCTTTATGTACCATCATCACCCTTAGCTTCTATGATGATACTCTACCAGGGACCTTTTAAGAATGAAGCTTCAAATAAATCATAGGCTCTCACATTCAAGTCACGTACTTGATGTCCCATGGAAGCGAACATTCTAAGGGTATCCATTATGTTAACATTTAACTATCACATAGAAAAATTCATAATAAAAGAATTTGCCATTAATTGTAAGAGAAAAACAAGATACACAGTTCATCATATGAACAAATAGCCAACAAAATACAGGTTTACATGCAATCCACAAGATTCTCACTAGAGTTGATCATTTAGGTATCATATACCCATCGATCTAGTATGACCATCATGCTTTCTCTGCGCGAGAGGCTTTGTCAGTGGATCCACAATATTCTCCTCAGTCGGCACTCTGCAAATGTTTACATCTCCTCATTCGACAATCTCACGAATAAGATGAAACCGCCGAAGTATGTGCTTGGAGTGCTGATGAGATCTAGGTTCCTTAGATTATGCAATTGCACCATTGTTATCACAGTAGAGAACTACGGGACCAACAATGCTAGGAACTACATCAAGCTCGCCGATGAATTTCCTAATCCATACAGCCTCCTTCGCCGCATTAGCTGCTGCGATATACTCGGCCTCTGTTGTAGAATCAGCAACTGTCTCTTGCTTGGAACTCTTCCAGCTCACAGCTCCTCCATTCAGGCAAAACACAAAACCTGACTGAGACTTGGAGTCGTCCCTGTCAGTTTGGAAGCTAGCATCCGTGTAACCACTTACAACGAGCTCTTCCTCTCCACCATACACCAAGAACACATCCTTAGTCCTTCTCAAGTACTTCAGGACATTCTTGACTGCAATCCAGTGACACTCACCGGGGTCTGACTGATACCTGCTAGTCATGCTCAAAGCAAAGGAGACATCGGGTCGAGTACATAACATCGCGTACATGATTGATCCAATTGCCGATGCATATGGAATCAACTTCATGCGGTCCTTATCTTCACAAGACTTTGGACACTGGTCCTTAGAGAGATTCACACCATGAGATATGGGCAAAAATCCTTTCTTGGACTCAAGCATGTTGAACCGCTTCAACACCTTTTCGATGTACGTACTCTGGGTCAAACCCAGCAACTTCTTCGATCTATCTCTATAGATCTTAATGCCGAGTATATAAGTCGCTTCACCCAAATCCTTCATTGAAAAGTAGTTCCCTAGGTTGTTCTTAACAACTTTCAGGGTAGGAATGTCGTTCCCAATTAATAGTATGTCATCTACATACAATATCAGGAAGACAATAATGCTCCCACTGATTCGCTTGTAAACACAAGGCTCATCTTCATTCTTGATGAAACCAAACTCTTTGATTTTCTCATCAAAATGAAGATTCCAACTTCGAGAGGCCTGTTTCAGTCCATAGATGGACTTATTCAGCTTGCATATTTTAGTGGCTTCATCTGGGGATACAAAACCCTCGGGTTGTGTCATATATACTTCCTCAAGGATGTTTCCATTAAGGAAAGCCGTTTTGACATCCATCTGCCAGATCTCGTAGTCATAATACGTAGCAACAGCAAGCAATATCCTTATGGACTTTACCATGGCAACAGGGGAAAAGGTCTCATCATAGTCAATACCATGAATTTGCTTGAAACCCTTAGCCACCAGTCGCCCTTTGAATGTCTGTACATTCCCATCCATGTCGGTCTTCTTCTTGAAGACCCACTTGCACCCTATGGGTCGTACCCCTTCAGGTGGTTCCACCAAGTTCCAAACTTGGTTTGCATACATGGAGTCCATTTCGGATTTCATAGCCTCAAGCCATTTGTCGGAGTCCGGTCCATACATAGCCTCTTGGTAGGTTGCTGGTTCATCATCATGATCCATAAGCAACACATTACCTATTTGAGACATGAGAAATCCATATCTCTCAGGCCCAAACCTCGGTCTACCAGATCTACGTAGGACTTGTGTTCCCTGAGCAGGTTCTCTAGCTACAACATCTTGTAGTCCTGTCTCAGAATCCAATTCCGGTTCATTTACTACATGTGGTTCTTGAACTTCTTCAAGCTCTACCTTTTCAGTCTTTCTTGATAAGAACTCTTTCTCCAAGAAGACACCAATCCTTGCGACAAACACTTTGCCCTCAGACGGTAGGTAAAAGTAATACCCTTTCATTTCCTTAGGATATCCCACCAAATAACATTTATCCTATTTGGGTTCCAGCTTGTCAGGCATTTGACGTCTCACGTATACCTCACAGCCCCAAATTTTAATGAACGACATACTAGGACGCTTCCCAGTCCATATCTCATATGGTGTCTTCAGAACCGTTTTCGTTGGAGCGCGATTCAATGTCATTGCAGCTGTCTCTAAAGCAAAACCCCAAAAGGAAACAGGCAAGTCAGCATGACTCATCATCGAACGTACCATGTCTAACAGAGTACGATTTCTCCTCTCAGACACACCATTATGTTGTGGTGTTCTAGGTGGAGTGAGCTGTGATACAATACCACACTCTTTCAGATGATCACGGAACTCATGACTCAGGTATTCGCCACCTCAATCAGATCGGAGTGCTTTAACCCTTTTACCCAACTGGTTTTCTACTTCATTCTTGAACTCTTTGAACTTTTCAAAGGTCTCAGATTTGCACTTCATAAGATACACATATCCGTATCTACTGAAATCATCAGTAAATGTAACAAAGTAGAAATACCCACCTCTAGCCATGGAACTCATGGGTCCGCATACATCACTATGTACAACACCCAAAAGATCCTCAACCCTCTCAGTATAACCAGTGAAAGGAGCTTTAGTCATTTTGCCTAACAAACAAGATTCGCATCGCTCAAATGATTCATAATCAAATGAGTCCAAAAGTCCATCTCTATGGAGTTTGGATATGCGCTTCTCGTTGATATGGCCCAAACGACAATGCCAGAGAAATGTAGGGTTCGAGTCATTTGTTCTTAGTCTTTTATTATTTTCTACATTACAGATCAGATGGTCCAAGTTCAAAACATAAAGACCATTAAACAATTGGGCTACAGCATAACAAACATCATTCTTAAATATAGAACAACAGTTGTTCTTAATTATAAAAGAAAATCCAATCATGTCCAAACATGAAATAGATATAATGTTTCTAGTTATGGCCGGAACAAAATAACAGTTATCTAGTTCTATTACAAGCCCACTGGGCAAAGAAAGACGGTAAACCCCTACGGCTACAGCAGCAACTCTTGCTCCATTGCCGACGCGGAGGTCCACCTCCCCTTTACTCAGCAATCTTCTCCTTCCCAGTTCCTGCACATTTGTACAAATGTGAGAACCACATCCGGTATCCAATACCCAAGATGAAGGAGCAGAAAGGTTTATCTCTATAACGTAAACATTAGAAGCGGAAGTCATACCTCCCCTCAATTTCTGCAGACCCTCAATGTACGAAGGACAGTTTCTCCGTCAATGACCAGCCTTTCCACAGTGGTGGCATTTCCCTTCCTTCACCGTGCTTTTCCTTTTCATCAGTGCAGAAGACTTGGGCTCAAGATATGACTTAGGTCCCACCTTCGTCTTCTTAGAGCCCTTGCCCTTGCCCTTATGCACCATCAGTATGGGGCTGGCAGGCTTGGCCTTCTTCATATTGATTTCAGCAGTTCTCAACATGCCTAGGAGTTCGGGCAGTGTCTTCTCTATTTCATTCATGTTGTAGTTCAAGACGAACTGCTCATAACTGTCCGGCAACGATTGCAGGATCAGATCCGTGGCCAACTCTTGACCAAGAGGAAAACCCAGCCTTTCAAGGTTCTCTATGTACCCAATCATCTTGAGTACGTGAGTCCCTACTGAGTCTCGAACTCCCATCTTGCACTGAAACAACGCTTTTGTGATGTCGAACCTCTCTTGACGAGCCTGCCCTTGAAACATTTTGTTGAGATGCTCGTCAATCTCCTTCCACCCCATGTTCTCATGTTGCTTCTGAAGCTCAGAGTTCATAGTGGCAAGCATAAGGCATTCGACATCTAAAGCATCATCAGTATAATTCTTATAAGTATCCTTCTCAGCACGGGAAGAGTTCCCGGTCGGCACCTCGGGGGCTTCTTCTTCCAAGACATAGAGCTTTCGCTCTTGCCTGAGAACAATTCTCAGGTTCCTATACCAGTCCATGTAATTTGTCCCACTGAGCTTATCCTTCTCAAGGATGGCTCTCAGAGACAATGTGGAGTGTGAAACACTTGCCATGGAATTCTACAAAAATTTATGCAGAATAAAATCAGTACCAAAATTTCAAATACAATTTATTTTAATTTGGACTTCAATTAAAACACTCCCACTATTTTATTTGAAATGATAGACCTCACTAACAATTCGGAGAGTTCATGCGAGCTACTCTCTTAGTGGACAAGATCCGTATTTCACCAACACAATGAGTCAGCTTTGGCTTTCCTCTCACGATGCGGTTATTTAGGTAGGCAACGCTTGCCAATTGCATCCTCATGCAATTATTGTATGGTTGGTGAATAACTCCTTACTCGCATCCATCATATGGTGCATGCCAACCCAATGCCTCTAGGCACTCAACCTTTGAGGTCACCTAGTTAAGATGGACCCGATGTCGACAGTGGGATATCACAATTATCCGCTCGCACCCTTACCAAGATAGATTAATGCACCTTGCTTTGGCAAGGCCACACTTCATCGATCGAGGCAGGAAGAGTGTCATCCATCGGAAGGCATCCGAACACTTAATATTTGATGAAGGGATTTTAATTATGGGTTAACAATTAACCATGATCAACATTTGATCAATGTGCACATCCAAAGAAAAACAATACTTCTAAAACCACATGCATCCCTTATGTGCACATCCTGACACCATCAACATTTGATAGAAGGAAGGGCTAAATCTGAACATCCGGAAATTTCCAAATCCTCAGATTTACATGCATTGGACAAAAGCAAAGACAACTCAACTTAAAGCAGTAGACAAGCTCATCTCTCTATGTTGGATTCAAAATCCAAAACATACTCGATGGATGGTTACTGCTAAGGAGACAACAATTTCTAACAATTAGAAATTACCACGAAATTCCAGACGTTCTTGGCGGGGAACCAAGACTAAATCTAGACATTTAGAACACTTCTAAATCCCTAGGTTTACACGCACTGGAATAACAAAAACTTCCAATACAACAATCATGGCCGAAACCTCCCTCTGATACCACTGTTGGGTTTCTCTATGAGGATGGCACAACTCTTGTGCACGCAGCGGAAAAGTAAAACATCAAGAAAACCCAAAAGAAATGGAATCGGGCCATGATAGTTGAATCAAGAAGTTATCATATAACTAGGCAAAAATTATCTTGGTGGCGTTGAGTCACAACTCAACGGAGATGCTCCAAACTTCGTCTTCTTGCTAGTGGCGAGTTCTACGTGGAATAGTATCCACGTCTCTGCAGAAATCCACACGAGCGGGAGAACTCCGATCTATCCGTCGCACGGATTATCGGGATAGAGAAGACCGCACCTTGCGTTCCCACGGACTGTTAGGTCCGCGCCAGGGATTGCAATGCCAGCGACGATCGCCGGAGAGAGAGAGGTCGATGGAGCAAACACGACGGTGGCGGAACACTTCCGTCGGCGGCGGGATTCGGGATCGGGGGATCGAGCGGAATGGCTTCCGTCAAAATCGATTCGATCGGCTGCCAAAACTTGTAATACCCGAAAACCCTAAGTGTCTCTTTTATACCAAAGGCATAAAAGACTTAGGAAAATCGCAATCCGCAGACCACCCAGAAATAGGGTTCCAGAATCTGCGAGTATCAGTCGGTGAGAATCGGCGACAATCGGCGAGAATCACTCGGCAGGTTCGGCGAGAATCAGTCGGCGGGTATCACCTAGGATCGGCGAGAATCAGAGTACAATACTCGACGATTCTCGCCGATCGTCGAGCCGCGCTTGATGATACACGACGAATCTCATCGATCGTCGAGCTGCGGTCGACGATACTTGTCGAACTCGTCGATCGTCGAGAATCAGCATATTTATTCTCGACGATTCTCGTCGATCGGCGAGAATCAGAGTATCTATTCTCGACGATTGTTATCGACCCTCGGACGACAATTCTTACCAGTCCTCCAAGGCAACATTTGCCCAACCCGACGATCCTTTAAGGCAACACTTTGCCCACAACCCCATTCAGGTCGGTGATTGG
This sequence comes from Platanthera guangdongensis, assembly GCA_039583875.1. Lineage (NCBI taxonomy): Eukaryota > Viridiplantae > Streptophyta > Magnoliopsida > Asparagales > Orchidaceae > Platanthera > Platanthera guangdongensis. The sequence goes on from CM077151.1 coordinate 198,124,347, forward strand.
CAACCTTTACCAACACAGTCAATCATCCAACTTCTCCACATCTCTTATGTGCGACCCTGTAGGCTCATATCGCGTTGTCACTGAGATTACATGTTTGATCACTTTCAGATCACAATGGTAAATCCAACACATTCCTCATCAAGTTTTCTCTTTCTAAAGTTTTAGAGAGAGGGTAGAGCAAGGAAGAAGGTGATGCAGAGATCCGGCTGCCGGATAATCTTCAGAGCCCCAAACCGCGAGTCGAGTCCAGATCCGCGGAGACAAGTCCGTTGCGGTGATTTTCATCCGACTAAGGTCCCATGGCTAGGAAGACGGGCCGTAAGGTAACGACACTTCTCCTCGCGGTTTCTAGGATGCGTGCTTAGCATCTTTTTCTTTCAAGATTTTGGGCACAAAATCTCTCAAATGAGAGGGGTTTGTGTTGCCATGGTTCAAGAGGAACCTCCGGGTCAATTGAGTCTGTCCCCGGCATGATTTTGCATTAGAGATCCGCTCCGTTAGTGGATTAAGCATTGTGGGTGAAGCCGTAGTCGCTACCGTTAGTCCGACTCGGTGATGTTGCATAGAGAGCCTTAAGGATTTTGTAGAAATCCATTGCGGCAAGACGCCATTTGTGATGTATGTGATTTTCGCCTTTTCTCGAGTGAGTACGTGTAGCCGGAACCAGACAAGGTTAGCTCCACATTATCGGTAGATGGTTTCCTTGATGGACAAGGTTAGCTCCGCATTAGCGGTAGATGGTTTTCTTGGTGCGCGGGGACGTTGCAGTACAAATGATGGATTAGGGTGGGAATGTTTATGGATTGTGATGTGCTAAGGCGCGGCTTGTCTCCGTGGTCGGCTGGCTATCCCATGACGTGCAAGTCATATGGGGAGAGTGTCCCGGCGAGACTAGTCCTCTTATGTGAGACTGACGAGAACGTCATGCATAGGACAAGCCCGGGCAATGAATCCGCGAGTGGGTGGGGTCCAACAAGGGTTCTTAGAATAGGTTTGTGTGTGAGACGGAATCCTGATGCGCCAAGTCAGAGTTTGCAGGCAATCCCGGGTCTAAGACCCACGAGCAGGTGGGGCCTTGGCAAGATTTCCGTGTGGTGGCTTATATTTCGTTAGGGGAATTACAGTACCTTTTGTTTGCGGCTTAACACCAATGGGGAAATTGGAAGTACCCAGATGTTATGATGACGTGCTAGTTGCATACGTCATAGGGTGTCTTGCGTGAAGCCCGGGTTTTGCATACATGCTGCATAGTAGACCCCTTTTTATTATATGCTCAACATATAAAACGTGTTTGTTGTTTGAGACATCAATACCTTTTCTTTTAGAGCTTTACTTGTTTATGTATATAGTATACGAAGTGCTGACTTGCAGGTTGGAGGGGTACCCCGGGGTCCATTAGGGGCGGCCGGGACGAGATGTGTTGGTTACACAGTTTGAGGTCAGCCTTTGCTGACCCACGTTACCACTAATTTTTACAGGCCAAGGATCGCAAGCAGGAGCTAGCTCGCCGGCCAAAAAGGCCTAAGCCTCATGAAGTGTTACAAGTTTTGTACTAGCTCTATTTTGTGGCAATGTATGTTTGATGCTTTAGTTTTCTGGCTTGCATGCAGAGGTAGTCTAGGAGTGCTTATGCATGTTATTGCTTGATGTTATCATTTGAGTTTTGGACTCTCTATTGTTGTAAGGCCTTAAGGCCGTTTCAATACTATTATATATGTGGATAACTTCTGGTCTTGTTTACGGTTTTCGCTGTTGTTTGTTACTGAGTTTTGAGTTGAGTAGTTCATATCATCTTTTAACGCTAAAGCTTTGGCGTCTGTATGAAGAGGGGCAACGGCCGGACCCATATTATACGGTCATTACAGTGGAGGTGTTACACGGAGTGACTTGAACCACTCCTATTCCATGGACTGGTGAGGGAGAGCCGTCCGCAATAAGGACCGGGGGCAACCGATGATGCTGTTCGAGGAGAGAAAAATATTGCGGATTGCCGGTCATATGATTGGTAGCACCAGAGTCGATCAGCCATATTCCTTGAGTATCGATGTGGGCACGACCAAAAGACATGACCACGGAGGCAGACGGTTTCGAAGAAGAGGTGGCCATAGAAGAGAGTAGAGAGAGAACAAGTCGAGGCTTGTAAAGGAGGGCGCGACGACAAGGCACAGGGTGTGGCAAGAAGAGGAGGTCGCGGCGACTAAGCACATGTCGAAGCAATAAGAACAGGTCGCGACGACTTAACAATAGGTCGCAGCGACTTAAGAAGAAGAGCAATTAGAAAAGGAGGGCGCGACGACTAAATACAGATCGCGGCAAGAATAATAGGTCGAAATAGAGAGGTAGCGAGAACATAGGAACAAGCCGCGCGGACAGGTCGCGCGGACAGAGAAAGCTCACAAAATCCGCGTGAGAGAGACAGGTCGCGCGAACAGCAAGAAGGGGAGAAGATAGGACGTGCGACAAGGAAGGCCACAGCGGACAGAAGACGAGAGTCTGCAGCGGTCACGGTGTCAATACACCAGCGGCAAGTAAGGCCACGACCAAGAAGCAGAACAAAGCAGAGGGAAAGAAGTCGGGCGGCTAAAAAGAAGGCCGCACGAACAGGAGATGGAGAAGACCGCACGAACTGAAAGAAGTTTGTGGGAGAAAAGAGGTAGAGAAACTGCAAAAACAGATCGCGGATAGAGAGACAGAGCGAGAAGAGAGCTCGCGCATACAAAGGGCAGCGACAAAGAAGAGAAGAGCAGCCGCGCGAACAGAGTACAAGAAGAAGGGCAAACCGCGCGGGTAGAATAAGGCACAAAATCAGGCGGAAAAGATCGCTCCCTCTGATACCATGTTCGAACAGACAAGAAGAAACCGAAAATTGGAATAACAAAAATTTTATTATCCAAAAAAGGTGAGTATTACAAAGGTATAGCCTCCCTTTTATAGAATGGAGGAGATGAGAGAGATTACAAATAATCAATGTGGGACTAAATAATTACAAGTATATGCTGTTTTACAAACAAATAGACTGAACAAGTCGCGCGGTTAGACGAGTAGGCTAACCGCTCGACAACCACCAGAAGGAGAGAACAAGCTGCCACATAGAATAAGCCGTCAGAGGAGACCGATAGACCGTCGGTCTCCAAGTCGTTTGAGACAAACCGGCAGACCGCACGGATACCAAACAGCAACAGACCGCCCAGCCTTCATAGTGCAACAGATGCTAACAGCAACAGCCCGGCAGACAAGCCGCTGAGATAAACCGCCAGATCGCCCGGCCTCCGAACAGCAACAGACCGCCCGGCCTCCATACTGCAACACATTGCATGATTTGCTTGTCCTGAAGCTGATCCGTGTGAACTGTTGGTGTGAATCGTGGCAACAATATGGACAGATGACTTCGTTATTAAGTTGTGTGATCAAGATATTTCTCGTAGTGAGTGTTTTAAATTTCTCGGATCGATAGTTGAAAGATATGGTACCTAAACACCTAGAGGGGGGTGAATAGGTGACCAAAACCTTTTTAAAACTTTGCTGGCAGCACAACAGTTTATAACACAGATTTCTGAATAAGTTCTCACAGCAAACACAGCAATTCACAACACAGCACAATCACAGCACAGAATACACAAGATTTTATAGTGGTTCCCCAATCTTTGGGTACATCCACTTTCCCCCTTCGCCTATCTAGCAGTGTACTAGATTCGGCCAAACTTCTCCACTAGCTCAGAACCCAACTAGGTTCCTACACCTCAGGCCCAAAGCCTTACACTCAGCCACAAAGGCCTACACTCAGCCACCCAGGCCTACACTCAGCCAATTAAGGCCTACACTCAGAGTTCTTCAACTCCTACACTCAGGCAATCAAGCCCTACCCTCAGCCTTTATAATATAGGCTTACAATTCTCTCAGATCCAATGGATCCTACAAGTTAAAATAGAAATACAATTGCTAACTCTACAACTCAGAAAATAAGAGAGGAGTTGAGAGTTTCTTGAAGAGTTCTTGGAAGAACTCAGTTAGATCCAAACTGACTTAGCTTCCTTCAAAGCTTCTTGAGTTAGAACTGAATTAGTCTGAATCTTCTGCAGTTATTCCTTGACCTCTGCTTCTTGAGATCCAGATGTTTCTGAATCCTTCTTCTCAGCCTTAGTTCCAAAGACTGAATTCTTGATTGGAGCTCTCTCTCTCTCCAACTTCTTAGATCTGCAGTTGGACTGACAGATCTTCTTGTGTTGATCCTCTGTGTATCACTTCTTGATTTAATCTGATCAACTACTTTTAAGTATTCTCTCAAGCTGTAACTCTTGTTTCTCAATCACAACCACCATTTCTGTAAACGATGGATGCCTATTTATAGGCTTCCTTCATGGTAACCGGCTGGTCCGGTTCATAACAAACTTCTGATTTCTCTGACAGTTGCTGTAGACCAGCTGGATCGGCAGCTGTCATGTCAACCAGTCACTTCTTGAAATTCTCTAACTGTCAGATAGTGTCGAGACTTTCTGTTCTTAAGTGTCGACACTTATAGGCCAAGTGTCGACACATGTTGTGTAAGTGTCGACACAAGTCTACAAGGTGTCGACACAATTCCTTGTATGTCTCGACACAGATTCTTCTGCATGTGTCGACACTGAAATTGAGTGTCGACACAAATACTTGTACTTCATTCTTTAACTGTATTCTTCTAAGTGTCGACACATGTTCTTTGTGTCGACACATCTTCATGTGTTGAAACTGTCAAGTGTCGACACTGCTTCTTGGTGTCGACACAAGTCTTCACTTTATGTTTCTTCAGCTGAGTGTCGACACATTCCTTTAGTGTCGACACTTGTACTTAGAATATTTTGTAACTTTTCTGTTCTTTGCTAAGTGTCGACACAGCTCCTTGTGTCGACACTTTCTTCAAGTGTAGAGTCTTCAACTAAGTGTCGACACATTGTGCTGAGTGTCGACACTTTCTTCAAGTGTTGACTCTCCTGGTTGTGTGTCGACACATTGTGCTGAGTGTCGACACTTTCTTCAAATACTGACTCTTCAGCATAGTGTCGACACATTGTGTTGAGTGTCGACACTTGTACTTAGATTCTGCAGACTTTTGCTGAGTGTCGACACATCTTCAAGTGTCGACACTTTCTGGTGTAGACTTAGCTCTTCTAGGTGTCGACACTTCTGCTAAGTGTCGACACTGCTTTTCTGCATACTTCTTCACTGAGTGTCGACATAGCTCCAAGTGTCGACACTTTCTGTCTGGTGTCGACTCTTCATCCCAGGTGTCGACACAATGACTCCAAGTGTCGACACTGCTTGTCTGGGTGTCGACACAAGCTTTCTCAAGTGTCGACACTTTCCCTCTGGGTGTCGACACATGGACTTAGAAACTTTTAGCTTCAGTCTAGTGAATACCTAACCTGCACAAGTAACTCAAACAAACATCAAATACATTATGATGCATATCATTGAGTTAGGTGAGGCTTCTTCAAATCAGGTACATTTGACCAATGTACCCAACAATCTCCCCCTATTTGGAGAAGTCATAACCCTTAGTCAATGATATACATCACTCATAATTAAAAATTAGAGAATGATGTAAAGCAGATATATATCAATAGAGTTAAACTTAAACATGTAATAAAGCACACATGTATACTCATACAGCATTACAGAACAAACAAGAATTAGACACATTCTACTAAACAATCATGAAATATATATTTATCAAAAATTGTTCATACATTGTTTGCAATATATTTTCAAAGATTTACAATAATGTTTAGATATGTAACAGAGTACAACATTCTTCAGTCTAATCTTAGTCTAATTCTGCTCTGGTTCTTTTATGACTATGCCTTTTCCAGCTTGCACTTTGGCCTTTACAGTAGCAGCAGCAGCAGGCTCAGTATCAGCAACCTTCTTCCCTTTTGAGTCCTTCTTCTTAAGTTCTTCAGCCTTGATTTTCTGCCTTTCAAAATAATGATAGGGCTTAGGAAAGTACTTGCTAGGCTCCACAGCTGTAGGAGGTAGCTTTCCTAACTTAGCCTTCCTTCTATATTGGACAATGGCTTCCTGCCTGATTTCATGCTTCCTCCATTCTGCTTCTGAGAACCATTTGTTCCTCTCATGTGCATTGTCCTTGGCTGCTTTCCAGGCTGTGAGAATGATATTCCTAGAAGTAGGGCTCCACTGTTCAAAATCTGGTTTTTGCTCAGCCAGTTCCCTGAACTTCTTCTTTGACAGCCTTGTCTCTTCTTCTTTGTCCATAGCCTCTTGCATGGCTGCTGTAATAGGTTGAACAACCTTTTCCAGAATAACATTTGGCTTGCCAGCAGTTGGGCTATACATTGTGCTTATCTCAGCATGAACCATGTCAAAATCTGGAGGTGGATAGATCACCTGAGCTACTTCTTGTTGCTCTCCTCCAAGATATACACTTTGAATACCTGATTCAGCTACATTGTCATCATCACACAGGGGAGGATAGCCCAGTATAGCTCTGATGGAATTAGAAATCCATTTGGCATGGTCAGAGCTAGCTTTGACTAACACCCTCTCCCCCTTTATGACTTCTTGTGCTACATGATCTCTCACATCATCTTTTTGGAATCTGATCTGACTGTCCAAATACCTTATGCCATCCTTAAAGAAAGTCTAAGCTTGGTAAGCTGTTCAGAAATGACCTTCTGTGAATCTTTAATTGCAGTCTTTACAGCAGCAATTTCTTCCTGAAATACTTTATCAAATTCAGCTTTGGCAGCAGCAGATGATGTTGAAGGTTCAGCAGACTTACTCTTCAGTTCAGTGACTATTGCATTGTGAGAAGCTGTCAGATTATCATTCATTCTCAATTGATTTTCCAGCACATAGCCTTGCTTCTGTGCTATATCATCTACTTGAGACTTTATTTTCTCTTGATGGGTTGCCAGATAGACCACTGCATTACCACCCTTGTGGAAGCAGTCAGTCATTTCCTTCTTATTCAAATTCATTTCAAACCTTATTGATTTGATATCTTGAGCTAGATCAAATTGTAGGGACTTGTGGCCTTCATCAATATATGTCTCTATAGCCCTTCTTTGCTCATCCAGCTTAACTTGCATTGCTACCATTAAGCTGCTGTAATCTGTTGATGGAGCTTGTTGGAGTAGTGAGTGTTGAGCAACAGTTTGTAGAGCATTCTTATAGCTCTGACTCCTTCTTTTGAAGACAAAGAATTTCTTCTTTTTAGCTTGCTCAGTTTCATCATCTTCAGAGTCTGAAGTACTGGCAATATCAACCCTGTCCTTAGGGCTTGATGGTTTTTCAGCTTGCACATCTTGTGCCTTCTCAGTGTCTAGCCTTATAGGCTCTTCCTGAACATCCAAGTTCTCCCCCTCAACAGCAGCACCCTTCTCTTCATCAGCAGCAGTCTTGTCCATGTCAAAATCTTCTTGATCTAAATTCAGAAATAGATCTTCCATTGTATATTCTGGGGGTGACTGTGCAGGAGATGTATTGGTTTCATCAACTACTTCATCAGGAACTTGTGGCACACCAGCAGATGTGTCCTGAAGAACAACATCTGGTTTTGTACTTGCTTGCTGAATGTGCTGATGGACATCAGACAAATCAGAATCCATTACAGAAAAATCTAATGTATTAAGGTCAGAAAGTACCTCTTGGATAATAAGTGTAGCTTGCTCACTCTCCAGTGTAGAGGGATGTTCTACAGCTGGAGGCTCCCCCTGGCTTGGATCCTTGGGGCTAGCTGGAGGCAACTCCCCCTGGATCTCAGCTGGCTCTTGAGGAGCAGGTGACTTCTCTGCAGCCACATCTATTGGACTATCAGGAGTGAAAACAACATGTTCTTCACTGCCTGAGCTGCTGGAGGACTCCTGAGTCACAGCAGCAGTCTTCCTCTTCTTCCTGGGAGGAGAGTCTTTCTTTGAAACTTGCTTTTCTGGGGTTGGAACTTCTTTGGACAGCACTCTTTCCCATCTAGAGAATATCCTTGAATCCATTCTCCTCATGTGATTGATTTTAGTTCCAGCAGCAGTGCTCATTACCTCTGGAATTGATCCAGCCAGGTAGAGACTTAGTATCCTGCCCAGATTGGGCTTCTTCAGACTTTCCTTCACTTTCTCAAATACAATCATAGACCAGTCTGTTTTGAGGTTGAAGATGATTCTGGTCATAATACTGAACATAGAGGCTGACACCCTGTCATGTCCTCCTGGTTTGCTTAGTATAACTTTGCCTACAACTTCAGACAGGAATTTGCCTTGATTATTCATTCCCTTCCTATTGAAAACTGATCCTATTTTCATCTTAGGATCAAGACCACACCAGGTAAGTGCTTCTCTGGTCTTAGATGTGGTCACTTCCTCTTCTTCTTGAACTTTAGGTAGCTGAAGTACCTTTCTCAAGGACTTGGGTGAAATCTTGACCTTGGTGCCATGCACCCTTGACTTAATTCTGTAGCCTGAGTCATCTACAGACGCTCCTAGTAAGGAATTCAATAACTTCCTTCTTCCAAATTTGGTTGGTTCTGAAACCAAGAACTCCAATCCTGAATCGGTGACTAGGGTTATCACCGATTTGATTTCTTGATCGCCGTCGTCGAATGCGCCACGCACCAGCTCATAGCCTTCGTTAACGTTCTCTTCCAGCTTGGGAGCCATTAGGGTTTTGAGAATTAGTCTTTAGAGAAGAGAAATGTCGACACAGTAGTTTGGTCTCGAAACTCTGAAAGCGTGTCGACAAACACAAACAGAACCCTATTTATACCTTTCTTGTTTGAAGACGAACAGGCGGGATGAATTTCTAAAGATGTGTCGACACTGTCAATAAGTGTCGACACTGACTTATAATGTCTCGACACACATGTGTCGACACAAGTTTAGTCAACAGATTTTATGTGTCGACACTTGGTTAAGTGTCGACACCACACTACTCGACATGTAGTCGAGACTTTACTTAGAAAATTCTGAGTAAAACTTAAGTGTCGACACCTTATTGAATGTGTCGACACCAACTCGACATGTGTCGACACTAACATTCTGAAGTGTCGACACCAACTCCTAGATGTGTCGACACCATTTTCCTGAAGTGTCGACACTTACTATTCTGTGTCGACATAGACTTGTCTATGTGTCGACACCTTTTTACTTAGCCAAATTTTAGTTCTGTAAACTTAGTCTAAGTTTATCATACCTAGTTCAATTTTGAACCTATTGAACTTAGCTTCTTCTAAGGGCTTAGTAAACATATCAGCTATCTGATTATCAGTTTTAACATATTCAAGTGCAATATCATTTCTTTCTACATGCTCCCTAAGAAAGTGATATTTAATCTCAATATGTTTAGTTCTACTATGTGATACAGGATTATTAGCTATGGAAATAGCACTTGTAGAATCACAATAAAGTGGAGTTCTACTTACCTGACATCCATAGTCTTCTAGCTGATGTTGAATCCACAGAAGTTGAGCACAGCAACTTCCTGCAGCTACATATTCTGACTCAGCTGTGGAGATAGCCACACTAGTTGCTTTTTGCTGCTCCATGAAATTATTCTTCCACCTAGGAATTGACAGGATCCAGTAGTGCTCTTTCTATCTTCTTTGCATCCTGCAAAGTCTGCATCTGAATAGCCTGTTAGATCAAAATCTCCATTCCTAGGGTACCAGAGGCCTAGATAGGGAGTGCCCTTTAGATATCTCAAGATTCTCTTGACTGCAGTCAAGTGAGACTCTTTGGGGCAGGCTTGATACCTGGCACAAACACATGTAGCATACATAATGTCAGGCCTACTTGCAGTCAAGTATAGTAGGGAGCCAACTATCCCTCTATACAAGGTTTCATCTACAGGTTTCCCTGCATCATCCTTGCTCAGAGACATACTTGACCCCATAGGAGTCTTCATGGTACTGGATGAATCCATACCATACTTCCTTATGAGTTCTAGGGTGAACTTGGACTGACATATGGATAGACCACTTCCAGTCTGTTTAACTTGGAGACCCAAGAAAAACTTCAGTTCTCCCATACTACTCATCTCAAATTGACTTTGCATAAGCTTTGCAAACTTTTTGCAAAGGCTACTTTCAGTAGACCCAAATATAATGTCATCTACATATATTTGGACAAGTATGACTTTGCCTCTAGATTCCCTAAGGAATAGAGTCTTATCTATTTTCCCCTTGAGAACTTGTTCTCAATGAGGAAACTAGATAGGGTTTCATACCAAGCTCTAGGTGCTTGTTTTAACCCATATAATGCTTTCCTAAGTCTATAGACATAATGTGGAAGAGTAGGATCAACAAAACCTGAAGGCTGCTCCACATATACTTCTTCTTTCAAATTACCATTTAGGAATGCTGACTTCACATCCATTTGGTATACCTTGAATCCTTGATAAGTTGCATAGGCCAAGAACATCCTTATGGCCTCCAGTCTGGCTACTGGGGCAAAGGTTTGATCAAAATCAATACCTTCTTCTTGCCTATATCCTTTTGCAACCAGTCTTGCTTTATTCTTTATGATGACCCCTTGTTCATCTAACTTATTTCTGTAGATCCACTTAGTTCCTATAACATTGTGGTCTTTAGGCTTTGGAACCAGCTCCCAAACCTTGCACCTTTTGAACTGATTAAGTTCTTCTTGCATAGCTTCAGTCCACTGTGGATCTTGTATAGCTTCTTCAAATTTCTTTGGTTCTATTTGAGACAGAAAACTTGAATATACTACAGCATTCTGATTTCTGCTCCTTGTCTGAACACCTTGTCTTGGATCTCCAATTATCAGCTCTACTGGATGATCTCTTAGATGCCTGTTGGCTGGAGGCATCCTTACTTCTGGTTGTACTTCTACAGCATCTTCATCATGCTGAGTTCCTTGTACTTCTTCAGCTCCTGGTACATGTAGTTCTCCCCCTGGACATAAGCCATCTTCTTCTACTTGCTGTCTTGCAGCAGGTACATCTTCTATGGTTAGCTTGTCCATCTTCTTAGTAAGACCTGTGGGGCTGCACACACTACTAGACAACTCATTGTTAATTAGTTGTGTTTCATCAAAAACTACATGCACAGACTCCTCTACAACTTGTGTAGTCAAGTTGTAGACTCTATAAGCCTTACTATTATTGCTGTACCCAACAAACACTCCCTCTTGGGACTTGGCAGCAAACTTAGTTAGGTAAGACTTTCCATTGTTAAGTATGTAGCATTTACAACCAAAGATCCTAAAGTAGGATAAATTTGGTTTCCTGCCTTTCACAACTTCATAGGGGGTCTTATTTAACCTTTTAGTGATGGTAGCCCTATTTATCACATGGCATGCAGTGTTAACTGCTTCAGCCCAGAAATACTCTGGCAGTGATGAATCACTTAATAGGGTTCTACCAGCCTCTATCAAGGTCCTATTTTTCCTTTCAGCAATGCCATTTTGCTGAGGTGTTCTAGGTGAAGAGAATTCTTGAAATATCCCATAGTCTTCACACAGCTTTGTCATGCTTTCAGACTGAAACTCAGTACCATGGTCACTTCTAATTTTGACCACTGTACAGTTCAATTCATTCTGAATTTGCTTAACAAAACTATAGAAGACACTAGGTGTTTCAGATTTCTGCTTTAAGAAGAACACCCAGGAAAACCTTGAGTAGTCATCAACAACTACAAAGGTGTAGACCTTCCTACCTAAGCTGTGAACTGGCATTGGACCAAAGAGATCCATATGCAAGAGGTATAAGCACCTCACAGCATCTTTGTTCTCAATGCTTTTAAAGGTGGATTTAGTCTGCTTGCCCTTTTGACAAGCTGAGCAAATGCCATCTTTAACACACTTAACTTGAGGACCATTCCTCACTAACTCTTTGCTAAAGAGTTTGCTAATAGTCTTGTAGTTAAGATGAGCTAGCCTCTTGTGCCACTTGACACAATGAGAGACTGTCTCATCAGCTACAAGACAAACAGGAGAACCATTGTTCTCAATCATGATGTCTAGACAGTAGACATTCCTCTTTCTATATCCTGTCAAAATGATCTCTTGATCACTTGACCTCTTGATATGACAACCATTTTTAACAAATGAGATGTCATACCCTACATCACTTAACTGACTTATACTAATGAGGTTGTGTTTCAACCCTTTAACATAAGCCACTTGAGTAATGGTAACAAGGTTTGAAGAGATGTTACCAAACCCTTTGATGATTCCTTTTTCAGAACCACCAAAGGTCACTTTAGGACCATTTTTGATTGGAATGTAGTCCTTCAGTAGTCCCCTTGTTCCAGTCATATGTCTGGAACATCCACTATCCAAGTACCATGTTGGGGTATGGCCACTTGGATTCACCTGCAAAACAAATTAATGAACCTTAGAACCCAAAGTAAACTTGGGTCCTTGGTGATTGTTAGTTTGCAACTTGACATAGCTACCTACTGGCTTTCCATCAGGTAACTTGCTACTCAACTTGGCACTGGCATTGTGCCAACAATCCAAGGCAAAGTGGCCAACCTTGCCACAGCACCAGCATTCAAACTTGTTGTACCTTTGCTTAGGTACAACCTTTGCTGTCTTGACTACAGCAGGCTTGTTGAATGTTGGGGCTTTACCCTTGGACTTGAACTTGGACTGTACAGTCCCTGCAGGTCTAACAAAACCCAGTCCAGCTTTTCCTTTTTGATGAACAAATTCATCAATTAAAGGTAGTACTGATTTAGGTTTTGAAAACCTGGCAGCAAGCTCTTTTTCCTTTTGGAGATTGTCTCCAGTCTCTTAATTTGATCATTCTTAAATGTAATAGTACCCATCTGAATCACAGTAATGTGTTTCAGCCTGGCTACTTCATTCAGTTTTTGATCATACTGCTCCTCAAAATCTGTTGCAGCTACCTTGAGATCAGCAATCTCCTTTGCCTGACTTTTGGCTAGGATCTTGCTTTTCTTATAGGCTTGCAACAGTACTTTATATTCATCTAAGAGCTGATGAATATCTCCCTCAGATTCAGAAACACTTCCATCACTTGATGAAGATGAATCTGACTCTGAACTAGAACTGAAATCTGAACTTTGAGTTGGACTTTGTACCTGACTAGGTCCTGGCTGCTCCAGGATTTTGGTACTTTCAGTCAATGCCATCAGTCCTTGGCACTGACACTCTTCTTGTTCATAGATTGATTCCATGATCTGCATAAACTCTTCTTCTTCTTCAGCAAATAGCCCTATGTAGGCTTCAGCATCTGTCTCAGTGTCTGAAGAAGAAATGTCTGAAAGAGTCTTCTCATTCTTTGCAACAAAGGACTTCTCCTTCTTTCCTTTGAAGTGAGTCTTCTTTTTGTCACTGGATTCTTTTCTTCTCTCAGGACAATCTGCAATTACATGACCCTGTCTATTGCAGCAGTAACACACTATCTTAGACCCAGTTGCCTTGCTAGTCTTCATCTTTTTCTTGTCCTTCTTTGAAGGCTTCTTCTCCTGATACTGGACTTCTTTCCCTTTGGAATATGAAGGTCTGGACCTCCACTGTTTCTTCTTAAGGAATTTCTGAAAATGTCTGGTGAATGCAGCAAAATCTTCATCACTTTCACTGCTTGTAGATTTAGTGCTAACAGACTCATCAGATTCTGATTCAACTACCTCTGGAGGAGGAGTTGATGACTTAGTCCTGTTCTTTCTAGGTACTTCTGACTTAAAGGCAACAGTCCTTTCCCTGTGTTCAGTCCTTGTTGACTTTTCCTCCTCTTTTCTTACTGACAATTGCATCTCATAAGATAACAACTTGCCAAACAGTGTGGGAGGAGGAATTTCTCCCAACTTTGCCATTTCTCTGATGGCACAGATCTTGGTGTCCCAAGTCTTTGGTTAGGGACCTTAAGAATTTATCATTCAATTCATAGTTAGAGAACTCTCTTCCATAGGACATGAGTTCATTAACAACTCTATAAAACTTCTTGTAGCATTCAGTGGTGATATCTCCTCTTCCTTGCCTAAAGCTCTCATATTCTTGATTAAGCAAGGACTTCCTATCTTGTCTTACTTCTTCAGAACCTTCCATATAGACTATAAGAGTGTCCCACATCTCTTTTGCTGTCTTACAGTGAATTAAGTTCTGGAAGGTGGCATCATCAATGGCACTTACTATTATGTTTTGTGCCCTTTTGTCCATAGTGGTTAGGACAATTTCATCCTTGGTCATCTCAGAGAAATCCTTTGGAGTCCTCTGATTTGCATCCAATACTGAGATCTTCATGGGCACATAGGGCCCCTCTTTGACTGTGATGTAGATTCTAGGGTCTGAGGCCTCCATAAATAGCCTAACCCTTTCTTTCCAGATTCCAAAAATCTCCTTCCTGCATATGGGTAACTTCATGGAACCCAACTCTTTGTGATTCTCATAAGAACCCATATTTCTTGAAGTTCTTGAATTTCTTGAATCTGTTTTCTGACTTAGACTGTTTCTGCCAAACAGGATCTCCTTAGACTGTTAGTCCTTGTTTTGAGGAACCTGGCTCTGATACCACTTGAAAGATATGGTACCTAAACACCTAGAGGGGGGGTGAATAGGTGACCAAAACCTTTTTAAAACTTTGTTGGCAGCACAACAGTTTATAACACAGATTTCTGAATAAGTTCTCACAGCAAACACAACAATTCACAACACAGCACAATCACAGCACAGAATACACAAGATTTTATAGTGGTTCCCCAATCTTTGGGTACATCCACTTTCCCCCTTCGCCTATCTAGCAGTGTACTAGATTCGGCCAAACTTCTCCACTAGCTCAGAACCCAACTAGGTTCCTACACCTCAGGCCCAAAGCCTTACACTCAGCCACAAAGGCCTACACTCAGCCACCCAGGCCTACACTCAGCCAATTAAGGCCTACACTCAGAGTTCTTCAACTCCTACACTCAGGCAATCAAGCCCTACCCTCAGCCTTTATAATATAGGCTTACAATTCTCTCAGATCCAATGGATCCTACAAGTTAAAATAGAAATACAATTGCTAACTCTACAACTCAGAAAATAAGAGAGGAGTTGAGAGTTTCTTGAAGAGTTCTTGGAAGAACTCAGTTAGATCCAAACTGACTTAGCTTCCTTCAAAGCTTCTTGAGTTAGAACTGAATTAGTCTGAATCTTCTGCAGTTGTTCCTTGACCTCTGCTTCTTGAGATCCAGATGTTTCTGAATCCTTCTTCTCAGCCTTAGTTCCAAAGACTGAATTCTTGATTGGAGCTCTCTCTCTCCAACTTCTTAGATCTGCAGTTGGACTGACAGATCTTCTTGTGTTGATCCTCTGTGTATCACTTCTTGATTTAATCTGATCAACTACTTTTAAGTATTCTCTCAAGCTGTAACTCTTGTTTCTCAATCACAACCACCGTTTCTGTAAACTATGGATGCCTATTTATAGGCTTCCTTCATGGTAACCGGCTGGTCCGGTTCATAACAGACTTCTGATTTCTCTGACAGTTGTTGTAGACCGGCTGGATCGGCAGCTGTCATGTCAACCAGTCACTTCTTGAAATTCTCTAACTGTCAGATAGTGTCGAGACTTTCTGTTCTTAAGTGTCGACACTTATAGGCCAAGTGTCGACACATGTTGTGTAAGTGTCGACACAAGTCTACAAGGTGTCGACACAATTCCTTGTATGTCTCGACACAGATTCTTCTGCATGTGTCGACACTGAAATTGAGTGTCGACACAAATACTTGTACTTCATTCTTTAACTGTATTCTTCTAAGTGTCGACACATGTTCTTTGTGTCGACACATCTTCATGTGTTGAAACTGTCAAGTGTCGACACTGCTTCTTGGTGTCGACACAAGTCTTCACTTATGTTTCTTCAGCTGAGTGTCGACACATTCCTTTAGTGTCGACACTTGTACTTAGAATATTTTGTAACTTTTCTGTTCTTTGCTAAGTGTCGACACAGCTCCTTGTGTCGACACTTTCTTCAAGTGTAGAGTCTTCAACTAAGTGTCGACACATTGTGCTGAGTGTCGACACTTTCTTCAAGTGTTGACTCTCCTGGTTGTGTGTCGACACATTGTGCTGAGTGTCGACACTTTCTTCAAATACTGACTCTTCAGCATAGTGTCGACACATTGTGTTGAGTGTCGACACTTGTACTTAGATTCTGCAGACTTTTGCTGAGTGTCGACACATCTTCAAGTGTCGACACTTTCTGGTGTAGACTTAGCTCTTCTAGGTGTCGACACTTCTGCTAAGTGTCGACACTGCTTTTCTGCATACTTCTTCACTGAGTGTCGACACAGCTCCAAGTGTCGACACTTTCTGTCTGGTGTCGACTCTTCATCCCAGGTGTCGACACAATGACTCCAAGTGTCGACACTGCTTGTCTGGGTGTCGACACAAGCTTTCTCAAGTGTCGACACTTTCCCTCTGGGTGTCGACACATGGACTTAGAAACTTTTAGCTTCAGTCTAGTGAATACCTAACCTGCACAAGTAACTCAAACAAACATCAAATACATTATGATGCATATCATTGAGTTAGGTGAGGCTTCTTCAAATCAGGTACATTTGACCAATGTACCCAACAATAGTTCAAAAAGATGAAAGTATTGATAAAGATGTGATACATAGAATCCAAACGGATTAGTTGAAGTGGAGAGGCACGTAAGGGATATTATGTGATCGTAAAGTGCCACTAAAACTAAAGGGCAAGTTTTACCGTACTGCAATTAGACCCGCGATGCTCTATGGTTCTGAGTGTTGGACAGTGAATTGTGTACATGAGCAAAAAAATGAGAGTTGCGGAGATGAGAATGCTTAGGTGCATGTGTGGACACACAAGATTGGATAAAATTAGGAATGGAAGTATCAGGGATAAGACGGGGGGTAGCACCAATTGCAGAAAAGATGCGAGAAGCTCGTCTAAGATGGTTTGGACACGTACAAAGGAGGCCATTATAGGCACCTATTAGACGTTGCGAGAGTCGAGTCACTAGGCATGTTAAACGAGGGAGGGGTAGACCAAAAAAGGCTTGGAATGAAACTGTAAGGAAAGACATGATGTCCTTAGGCATTAGTGAGATTATGACAAAAGATAGGGAACAGTGGCGACAAAGAATCTATATAGCCAACCCACTATAGTGGGATAAAGGCTCGAGTGTCGTCGTTATACCCAGTTTAGCTATTTGCAAACAAATTCTTTTTAAAAAACTCACCTTTTTTCCTCCAACATTAGACCTATCGGCAGCCCAGGCCTAATTTGCCGCCCCATTGAAATTCATCCTGAGAATCATGAACCCTGTGTTGTCGCAACCTTCCTCCTCGCCGATCACTCGCGCAGTTCACCATCTAAGTTGCCACCTCGCCATTACTCCTCTAGTCCTCTTCCCTCTCAGAACGAGTTCAAACTTCCATTGTGTTAGGTTTGGTATTATTAACACATTGAAAGGAAGCAATAAATTAAAATACCAGAGTATGGATCTCGTGCAGTAATTTGGGGAAGGGGGTGCTCATTACTCTATCGTCATTCACATAGAAAGCAGCAGTGAAATATCCTAAAAGCTGAAGTAGTCGCTCTCACAACTCAAAAGACATTGTAGAGAGGATCTAGCGGTTATGGGTCTAGTTTAGTGAGAGACAGAGAGAAAGAGGAATTTTGACTTTCCTGCCTTTGTGCACCCCTCCATTATTATCTCCAAACAGGGGTTTGTGACAGGAAGTGAAATAAATCGATTGTTGGTGGTCAGTTTAGTGTGTCTCGATTTGAGTTTTTTCTCAGTAATTTCCTTATGCAACTTCTCTCATTTTGTTTCTCCTCTTTTTTCTGTTGCAAAACTATCGAGCAAGATGGTGAACCGGTTGATCAAGAACATCAAGCCTTCCATCCACTAGCTTGCCCAGCTCCCTCTATAGTGCCCTCTTGATCACTCGTCGGCCGCGAAAGCCAGAAACCTCATGTTTGATGTTTTTTATTGCTCTGCAATTAACATAATGATCTGTATTTATATTTTACGATCTACCATTAACAATGAGTTGTCATTGGCATAAAAAAGTTGCCAATAACATCCAAATTTTAGTGATTTGCTGCAAGTGCAACTATGAGGGTCCGGCATGTCCAAAAAGCCCAGCAGGTCTAGGTCGGAACCGGATTTGTCAGCTCCGGGCTTTTGCTACTCGGTTTTGGGCTCGGGTCTGACTTTAGCTGTCTTGGCCCCTGCCCAGAGGTGGCCTGCCAAGGCCCCCAAGGCCAGGCTCAGTCCGGGCTTGGCTATCCCACGGGGTTAAATTAAATCTTGCGGGATTAAATCGCATGAATCCAGTGGAATTAAATTAAATCATGTGGGATTAAGGAATTAAAATTCCGAGGGATTAAAATCCTGCGGGATTTACTATTGGAAATCCCGACTTAAGAGGGATTTCCTATTGTAAAACCCGTTCCCCGTGGAATTAAATTAAATCCCGCGGAATTAAGGGATTAAAATTCTGATGGATTAAACTTCTGTGGGATTTCCTAATGCGCTTCCAACGGTAAATCCCGCCTTCCGTGGGATTTCCAATAGAAAATACCCAATAAGAAATCCCGCCAATACCCGAGATTACCTGGCCTGGGTGGCAGGCCTGCCCAAGGCCTGATGCCCCGGCTTTGCAAGGGCATGTCCCTCGCCGAGCACGAGGCCAGGTTTTCATCTAATATGGGGGCCCTATGAGGCCTCCAGAGCCTGGTCTGGACCCGGCGTAAGTGGGCTTTTTCCAGGCTAGATTCGATTTTTATGAACACCTCTGTATCATTAATTTTATTTTATTTTTGAAATATTTGTTAATAAAAACATATTATTTAGTTAAATAATATTTAATAAAAATTTAGCAAATGTCGTTAGGTTTGAACATTGGACTAAGGAGGCTGTTGCAGCGAAACTCGACGTCTCAGTCTGATCAGAGTAACTTGCACCGTCTTAGCTCACGGAGTGATCGAGCGTGCACACAGTCAATAAGAGAGAGATTGTGCACACTATATTTTGACATGGAAAAACCTCTCAACCGGGTAAAAACCATGTGACCGGATCCATGCCGATCGAACTCCACTATCTGCTTTCGGTTACAACTTGCTTGGAGAATTGATGGCGACATGTTTCTCCTCGTTACACTTTGGAGATGAGAGATAAAGTTTTTTAGGCTCGCGGCGGGCAACAGGCTGCTCCGCGTGGGACTGCTTGATGAGATGTTGTGGACAAACAAGCACTTGCTATAGTAGGAATTTTCTTCTCGCCGCTCGCTTGTGAACTTTGGCGGATTTTCGGTGGTGAGGTGGTGGCTCGCCGGTGGCTTGAAGGTGGCTCGAAGTAGGAATCCGATAGAGCTCTAACCTGAAGAGGAAGAAAGCAAAGGAGAGAAAGATGAAAAATGAGTAGACTTAAGGGTCTTTTTATAACCTCCAAGAGGTGGTTATGGTGGTTTTGTGGCTATCCACACACCGTAACCACCAATATCATAATTATGAGTATAGTTTAAGAGGAATATTAATCAGATATATAATTTTACTAAACGCGCCCCTTACTAAAAATACATATCCTCCACCATTGAAGGTGATTACGCAGGTAGTTACCCATGCATCAGACGACTATGATTGTGGTGAAACGATCGGACGGCGGGGAAGGTGCCCAAAGAGGGAAAGAGAGGCGGCTAGCCACCACCTCAAGGGTAGTCGGCTCCAATGAAGGAAGCAGAACGCCACAGCAGCGCCGACTGATAGTCCGGCTGATCGGCGAGAGAGGTCCAACCGGATAGAGAGGGTTGTCTGCCGCTCTCGGGCGGCACGCTGAATTCGGCCCGGCAGCGGCCGCCAGGTGTGTCCTCGTCGCCAGCCGCCAGAAGCGTCATCGACACCGGCGTCAACTACGGGGCGCGGCCAGCCGGAGCCAGCCCGAGCGCGAGAGGGGCAGCCGGCCGAACGCTCCCGGACAGAGGGCGGAGCACGGCCGGCCGCCTCGTTGCCTCCCAAAGTGGCCGCGGGAGGGGAGACTCCCGTCGGCCGGGACGACCTGCGGGATCGCTGCGCCTCGCGGCCATGGGCGCGTGACCCCGAGGCGTAGCCCTTCGGCCGGCCAAAAGCTAGACCCGCTTGAGCCCGCCCGTCGGCGGCGGGAGAGAGGGGTCGACAACCATGGCCGTAGGGTTGATATCGAGTCGAGTTCGAGCAATTTTGGCTCGGCTCGAAATCGAAATTTTTGACTCGAACTCGGCTCGAAATCGACTCGAAATCGACTCGAAATCGAAATTAATTTCGAGTCGAGCCGGCTCGACTCGAAATGACTCGATTCCGAGTCAGCTCGAAATCAAATCGAGTCAGCTCGAAATCGAATCGGGTTGGCTCGAAATCGAATCAAATCGGCTCGAAATTGAGTAATTTTTCGTTTTATTCATAATTTGCTCAACATTAAATGGGACAACCTATAAATTTAGCAATTGAAACATTTAAAGTGTTCATTCTTTTTATTTATGTTTAAATTTTATTGTTTTTAATCTTAAAATAAGAATATATTAATAAATACATAATTTTTTTAATTAATTTGAGTTGATTCGAATAATATTTCGATCGATTTATGGCCGGCTCAAAATCAGATTCGAGTCAAATTGAATCGACTCAAATTGAGTCGAATCAATTTTAACCGATTTCGATTTGACTCAATTTTCGAACGATTTTCGAGCGACTTTCGAGTTTCGAATAATATGTTCAGCCCTACATGGCCGCCCCCCGGGCAGCATGAGGAGGGAAACCCCCCACGCAAAGATCACACGTGATTGCGAGTGCCGATCACGCTTGTGGCGGTTCCCCCATGATGAGACTATGGGGAGTGGGCTAACGGTACCCCCAATATTTTATAAATAGACTTGTCTCCATCAAAAGCATTTTTGGTTTTGGGGACCATTTCCAAATCTAAATACCTGTTTTAATATCAGTCATTAGATTCGAGGAAAGTGAAATGCGTTTTACGTTAAGATTTGGGCAGGTCATGCGGCTTGATAGGAGTGGTCCCGAATATTCTTTCTCCTCCGGACTGAATAACTTCCCGAGACGTATTTCACAAACATTACTTAGCAACTGCACCTAAACATTTTTATATTGGAAAAAATGTAATAAACTTTAAATGTATAAAGGAGTGAAAGTGAACGTGATGTATTGTCTACAAGTGACACATGTAGTCAAAGTGTTGTCGCGCGGCCTCATGACGTCTCTCGTGCACTGTGCATGTGTTAAAAATTTGTTGCATAAAATATTATAAATTAAATATTTTATTAGAGTTTTTTGATGTTTGGGGTTGAGATTCATACTTTTGATGAAAAGCTCCAAAATCAAAAGAAGAAGAATCCAAATTTTGGAGGGAAACATTTCATGATGGAAGGGTAAACCTTTTAGTCTGACATTGCCTCTTTTAATCTTATTGATAAATATATAATGTATTTCATTTCTTCTTATTCGTTCAAAAAAACATAAGGAGGATCTATGGACCACACACGTGCGCGTGCACGCACCGATGCAGATTCGAATTTTGGATTTTGGATTTGAGATTTAGGATTTTGGGAATAATCGAATCGAATTGTATTTTTTGCGCAAAATAGTTTTGACTTTTTTTGAGGCCTAAATCAGAGTTTCGTTGACTTCTCCTAGCATGTGTCGATTTACTTATGATGGCTTGTCGTGCATCAACAAGAGCTGCCTTGCGTCGATAATTGACTCGACGCTGCATCGATTAGAACTCGACACAACTGCGCCGAGTTCTCTGCCGGATTTTATTATGCGTTGTTTTCAGTGAGGCTTTTTCTCACCATTAACTCCAACGTTCACATGCACGATTAATGATTCTAATTGTAACTGTTAAGATTTATTACGCGAGTATTTCCTGACATTTTTGAGGCACCTATTAAGGAGAATTTTTTGATTTGTTTCTGAACACTTTGAAAATCCATTCGGTTGCTCTTTTCCTCTCTGTATATTCGACAATCTTCATCGAGATTTCTTTTTTTAAGTTTACTATGTCAAGTGGGAGTTTAGGTGCTCTGTGCTTCTTTGGTGTCCGCGCACATCTGAGTTTCAGGATCTAGCCGAGTGTCGTACCTTGGAGAATTGAGTATCAGTTGAAAACCCTGCCGGAGCGTGGTGCAACTTCTTTAGGGCAGTGATCACACGTCTTACCCAAGCTCGATTCTAAACTTATATTATATTCTAAATTTTAATTCTCACCTCTTCTATTTATACAAGTTTTAGAATCTTGTTTTCAAGATCTGCTAATTATTATTGTTATTATTAATTATTTTTTAAAAAATTATATATATATTATATATATATATATATATATATATATATATATATATATATATATATATATATATATATATATATATATATATATATATATATATATATATATATATATATATATATTATTTTGGAATATAGATAAAAATATTCCTACAATTTAAAGAAGTTATATATCCACATCACATAATCTATTGTGAATGGGTCGTGTTAGGCTGTTGTCACAACCCGCATTTTCTCCGTATTTAAATAATACATCAGAGTAAGAGTTAATACGCTTCGTGATGTCACGCCGTGCAGGGGACAAATGCAGGCGTTCAGCCAACCAAGTCCTCACATTTACTTTATGTAAAAGTCCTATGAAATTAAGTTTAAAAATACATATAAGTTCTTTGAGTTTACTGACCGTGTCTCTCGGTCGGGTGGATCACTAGTCCATAGGTGAGAAAATATATAAGTTTACGCAGCGGAAAATACTTAGTTAGATTCATTTGTTATCCTATATGAGAATGAAAGCCTAACATAATGTAATGATGATGTAACTTCTATAATTAATATAAATATAAAAAAACTTTTATAGCACTTAAAAGTAGTAAGTTTTGTCAGTTAAAAAAATTATGTCATGTCAATATTCTAGAATGCAGTTTTGTATACTTGAAAGTAACTATATGCATCATAACATAAATCATTCGCAGAGAGCAAGTATCAAACAATAAAAAGTAATCGCAGTAAAAGCAGCAAGTAGTCTAACACAAAAAGTCTAAGACTATGAGCTCCAACAACTGACACGAACCCATAGGAAAATCTGACAAGTCTAAACAAAGACAACTACTTCAATGCTCTGAAGTGGAAACAAATGCCCGCAGCAACTCGCAGCACCAGAAACACAACTCTATCAGCTAAACTTACTGCTGCTCTGGACCTGAGGCATTCAAAAGAAAAACACTTCAGAAGCAAGTTACAAGTATTGCAAAAAGTAAAGGTAGACCAAATAAACCACAAGGTGAACAAAAATCTACAAGACGACTGCAACAAAAGGTTAGTAGCAGAGCAACATAAACAAAATAGTAAATATAGCTGAGCAAGAATGGCTAATCACAACAGCTGGAAAGAATAGAGAATCAAACATCAAAAGTTCATACATTCATAATTCTTTATTATTCATGTTATTCATCATTTTAAATGAGACTGATCAGCTCAACAGGAAAGAGTACTGTGCAGGAAAAAAGGTTCACAACACGCACAAACCCAGCCAAAAGGCACCATGCCGAGGGAGAAACCCCAACGAGCACAAACCAATAGCTAAGGTAATGTGTCGGGGATGAAGGTCCACAACGCGCACAGACTCAGTCATAAGGCACTGTGCCGAGGGAGAAACCCCATTGCGCACAGACCATCAGAGTTTTCTTTAGTTACATAATTATACACACAGAGTTTCTTTTATTCATCATAGACTAAGGGTCAACAAACTATAAATCGACTCTTAATGAGACCGACACATCGAAGGGACACTTACCAACTAAGACTTACCCGACGAGGTTTCAAAGAGGGTCAACAAACGACTTTGACTGTATAAGGACATTGCAAGGGTTAAGAAAGGTGCGGTGCGATCAAAACAACGAGACGCACAAGGTATCGCAACGATCAAAATGACTCGATAGTTAAAGTGACATGACCACTACATTTGTTTACCCACCCTATGAGATAAAATTGGGAGTAATGGTTCTAGGTGAAATTCACATCACAATCCAAGAAAATAAATTAGAAATTCAAAGACAAGTTTCTAGGAAATTTAAACATGTCAAACCCACAAAATATGACAAAAATTTAGAAGAAAAGGGGCAAGAGGGAGAGCAAGAACACAACTTGCCTCGATTTCTACTCCAATTGGTCTTCCAATTTACTCCACGTTGTGGATCTAGCCAAAAGAAGGCGCGGGGAAGCGAAATCTACAAGGATTTTGTAACGCCCCGGATTTTTTTGTTGAATGATTGTATACGCTTGATGGGCGTTACGTTGGCTTTGACCGTTGTTCGAGCATGATTTTCACGCGGGATTTCGAGTGGCTGTTTTGGTAGCCTAGTTGCACGATTCCCTAGTAAGCCGGAGTCTAATTTTGGGGACTCAGTGAGGCCTCTTAGGGAATGCTTGCACTTTTTCGAGTCTGGGTCGTGTTGCTCAAAACGGGTTGATTGTATGGACGATGTGAAAAGCATGATTGCTGGATTTGACAAAAAACAAAAAGGGTAAAAAGTCCTTAAGGAAGAAATGGTCTAGGCCGAGAAAGGAACAATTTTCAAAACAGTGAAAAATAGTCATTCTTTTGAGTGATACGGCCTGAGACACGGGTGTGTCCCAAGGCGTGTCCAGCTCGGGATGCGTTTTGTCTTTGTGGTCGTCGAACTTCGTTCGACGAAGTTACGGGAGGAACACACCCCCCGACAAGGGCGTGTCGGGGCGTGACCCAGGGCGTGACCTGGGGCGTGACCTCCTTGACTCGACAAATTTTCTTGCGTCGAGTTGAGCTCGACGAATGTGGTACACGCCCCGTGACACGGGCGTGTCACGGGCCGTGTCCCGCTGGGTCGACGAATTTCGCTCGACGAATGTCGAGTGTCGAGTGTCGAGTGTCGAATGTCGAGTGTCGAGTGTCGAGTGTAGAGAGAGAGGTATACGGCCTGTGACACGGGCGTGTCACAGGGCATGTCCTGCTATGTCGAAGTGTCAACACATTTGGTCGACGAAATGTCGAGACACGGGTTACACGCCCTAGGTCACGGGCGTGACCGACCCGTCACGGGCGTGTACCCGGTCGTGTACCTTGTGGATAAACTTGAATTTTCCGACAATCTGCGCTGCTTAAGGTACACTCCCTGTAACAAGGGCGTGACAGGGCCGAAAATCAACTTTTTCCTCCTCAATTATTCCCTTATTCATCTTCTTCCCCATTTCAAAGAGAAAGCAAGGGAGAAATGCTAAGGTAAGGGAAGAAAAAGGAAAAAGAGGAGCAGCCGTCGCAGTGTCGTCTCGGTTCAGGCAAGCGGTGTTCTTCGCCCTTACTAATCTTATCTTTTGTTAGATGATATTTGCGATGTTTGTCAATCTTGTCTTTGTTTGTTGATTCTTGCAAGTGTAGCTAGTTTCCCCTTTTAAGTTTGTTAGCTTTACTCTTCTTGTTTCTATTGCACCTTTGTCTACTATGCAAGCTTTGTTCATCTTGTCTTGAATCTCACCTTTTGTCTATTATGCACCATGAATAATCTTGTCTTTCATGAATAATCTTGTTCATCTAATTTTGTCATGTTTTACATTGTATTTCTCTATTATTTACCTTTCTTGTTCATACGATTAGAGATCTTGGTGTGGTCATGAGTGAGGACGATGAAATGAAACGTGTTTAGCTTGGGTTATGGTGAGTTTTGCGAGGCGAATTGTGAACCATGGCAGGAGCGTTTGTGTGAGGATTCTGTAAGGGGTGGTGTGGTTTCAGCCTTGGTGGCCACCGGGTTTTGTTTTGTGGTGCAGAGCACCGTTTTGGCCCCGATTTGGGCTGGCTTTTATTGGTGCGTTCCACTTTAGGGCCGCCACCAAAAGACCCTTGCGGAATCAAACTTAACCGCTGCTTATGTTTCACTAGTATAGTTGTTTCTTGTTATAAAGATGATGGAATGGGCATATATGTTGCCTTTTTGCTCCTGCGGTTTGAGCAGGACTTGATGAGAATTTCACGCACTTGGCGCGTTTTACACTTTGGGTTGGCAGTGTTTGACACTTGTTTTCCACCCTGTTCTTTTCACTCGTTTATATGAAAAATTGCTACGGGGTCGGTAAGTCCCTTCGTCATATTTTATGAACTGAATGCTCTATGTTGTAGCTTTGATGATTGCTGAGATGTTCTTTCTTGAATGCCTCAGGTACAGGTTGTAGCCGGTTGAGCGGCTAGGTATTTGGTGGAGTTTACTTGGAGCTAGCCAAGCTTGCTTAGAGAGGTAGTTCTTTACTTTGTTGTACAGACATACAGACGCCCCAGTGGGTTCGTGTCTGTAACACCCCCTATCCGTCACATAGCATATAGCAGTAGGTCCGGCCGGGGCCCGACGCCATATACCACAGACATACCGGGTGGTTACTTATGGAAACCATCCAACCAATCTCAACGTCCTACATAGAGCATTCTAGCGGAAGCAGTTTAAAAAGTTGTAAACAAGAACCCAGCATTAAAGCATGAATGTCCACTAGTACAAATTAGGAATGTTAAACCAAAAATACCCAAAACCGGCCTTAAGGCCTTACAAAATGTTTCACTTGAATATTACATGTTTTACAAACCACGACACGCAGGCCGGTCATACATGAATAAAGCAGTAAACACTTCTACTTGGGCCTTCGAGGGCCAGCTTCGCAAAAAGGGCTTTAGCCTGCTATTGACCGCTTGGTCCAGCTGCACCTGCAAGCAACAAACCACTGCACGGTGGCAAAACAAGGCAACGGTCAGCAATGCTGACCAAATTATAACGATCTCGACCCCAACTCGGGGCGGCGTTGCTCCTTCCCTGCATTTCATTAGCATAAGCGAGCAATGTATATATCCATAGCCATTTCATCACAGACGTTGGCTCGCACGTCCACACGCCCCGTGCACTCCGGGCACATTCTCGGTGAACCGGTCGATGTCACGTCAATTAAAGCCATTAACATTCCGGACTCACCACCGCCACTTAGACGGCCAAACCTATGAGCAATTTGTCTTCCCGGCCTGGGTCACGACAATTTAAGCCATTAACCGCCGAACACCCTACTCTATGCCAACGGTAAGTGCCACGTGCCTTTAGGTCTCTTTAACCGAACGACATAGAACGGGTACGGTTCCATCTAACCCGTGCTCACATCGCAACGGCA
The DNA here is from genome assembly GCA_039583875.1 of Platanthera guangdongensis. Classification (NCBI taxonomy): domain Eukaryota; kingdom Viridiplantae; phylum Streptophyta; class Magnoliopsida; order Asparagales; family Orchidaceae; genus Platanthera; species Platanthera guangdongensis. Next base: position 198,151,502 of record CM077151.1, read on the forward strand.
ATTTAAGCCATTTGCGCGGGTCAAACTTCCACCGAGTCCCATTTCCATCACAAGTCACATAACCCGGTTATGTTCAAGTTGGCTCTCAAGCCACCAAGTTGGCAAGATCTCGTATCCGCCCAGTTTTTCGGGTGCACCTTTGGGTTAGTCCCCAAGGCTCCCTGCTGCAATCTACCGCGTAGAAAACCCGAAAAACAACAAATAGCACGGAGTCTTCTCCGGCCTTATGCAATGCAACATCACCGATCCAGACCAACATGTCCGGGTAGGCTTCACACATCATGCCTACGTCCGTTCTCGCATACGGACTCTAAACAACGGGGACTTTACATATCTACCCGAAGGAACGCCTCCAACTCTCCGCAAACTCGCGAGAGCGGGCTTCCTATGCTAAGAAAGAGAGCTATTCATGCTCAAGATGAGGATCGTTACCCTTGAGTTCCTCTTTGGCGCCATCGAAAAGTAATCGGATGGAAATCACCGCACTAGCGTTGCCTCCGTGGATCCGGAGTCGGCTTGCGATTCGGAGCTCCGAAGCTCCTCCAATGACGGATCTAGCTCCTTCTTCTTCCCTTAGCTCTCCTCTCTCTCCAAGGATTTGGAAAAGGATAAGGTATGAAAAGTGATGGATTTCTAAGTCAATCCACGGGTATATCCCTTCAGGAACATCCCCCAGCCGTTGGATCTCAAAACAAGGAAACGAACGGCTTTGATTCGGGGCTGAAATGCCCAATCTGGACCGAACACGGCCTGGCACACGCCCGTGTCCAGGGCAGTGTGCCGCATTCGCCGTCAAAATCGAATCTCCTGGAACCTCACACGGGTATCGAACACGCCCGTGTTCGAGCTGACACGCCCGTGTTCCACTTCACACGGCCGTGTAGCCGGCCGTGTACCCCATGATTTTTCCCCATTTTCAACCCGAGCACTGCACGGGTTCTAGGACACGCCCGTGTCCTTGCCCGTGTCACATTGACACGCCTGGACCCCAGGCCGTGTACACGGGACACTTCGTCGAGGGAAGATCGACGACTTGATGATACGGCCTTGGACACGCCCGTGTCCTAGGCCGTGTGCCTTGTCTCGACGATCGTCGAGTGAATCTCGACGACTCCCCAGGACGATCGTCGACACGGGTCGACACGCCCTGCGACACGCCCGTGTCGCGGGCCGTGTGCCCATTCTCGACGAATCGTCGAGTATATCTCGACGACTCCGCGGCTAAGTGTCGACACGGGTCGACACGCCCTGCGACACGCCCGTGTCGCAGGCCGTGTGCCCATTCTCAGCGAATCGTCGAGAAAATCTCGACGACTTCGCGGCTAAGTGTCGACACACGCTTGACACGCCCTGGGACACGCCCGTGTCCCAGGCCGTGTGCCTGCAGCCAGAACCCAAACTGGCCCAAAACGTCCCCCTTTTGCTCCTTTGAGTTTCGGGGCGTTACAACTCTACCCCTCTTAAAAGAATTTCGCCCACGAAATTACATAAAGGAAAGACTTACAAAACAAAATTTGTACCTGAGCGGAACAACTCCGGATACTCGTCAAGCATAGTCTGCTCTCGCTCCCAAGAGAGCTCCTCACGACCGCAATTGTCCCACCGGACCTTGACCATCCTGATCTCTTTATTGCGTAGCCTCTTGACCTCTGAGTCCTCGATCCGCACGGGCTTGACCTTTGTCGTTAGCCCACTATCCACTGGCACTTGATCAACCGCGATCACTTGCGTAGGCTCTTGCACCGCCTTCCGAAGCACCGAAATATGGAATACATCATGTAAACCACTTAGCTTCACTGAAAGCTTCAACCTATAGGCCGCTTCACCAACTCGCTCCAGAACCTCAAACGGTCCAAGGTACCTCGGGCTTAGCTTTTTCAATCGTCGCACCCGTGAGACACCCTTGAACGGCTTGATCTTTAAGTATACATAATCGCCCACAGCGAACTCCACATTCCTGTGCTTGGCATTATAGTACTTTGCTTGCCGGTCCTGAGCGATAAGCAACCTCTCCCGAATGGTTCTCACCAAAGAAGTAGCATCCTCCACTACCGATCGCTTATACAACTTTGACTCACCCGTTTCTAACCAAGACAACGGCATGCGACATCTTCTACCATATAGGGCCTCGAAGGGCGTCATCTGAATATTTGCTTGGTAACTATTGTTGTATGCGAACTCCACCAAATAAAGGTGGTCTTCCCATTGCTTTCCAAAATCCAAGACACACATGCAAAGCATGTCTTCCATGGTTCTATTGACCCTCTCGGTCTACCCATCCGTTTGCGGATGGAAGGCTGTGCTAAACTTCAGCTTTGTTCCCAACATTTGCTGCACCAGCCTCCAATCATTGGACGTGAACCGCCCATCTCGGTCACTCACGATGCTGCGGGGCACAGCATGAAGTCGCACTATGTTATCCACATAAAGCTTTGCCAACTTCTCCACCGGATCATCCTTCATATGCGGAATAAAATGCGACACCTTCGTTAATCGATCAACAACCACCCAAATGGCGTCGTTTCCCTTTTGCGACCTTGGCAAACCGTGCACAAAGTCCATAAAGATGTCGTCAAATTTCCACTCCGGAATAGGCAAGGACTTAAGAAATCCTCCCGGCTTTTGGCACTCCGCCTTTACCAAGGCGCAGGTTTGGCACTTCGCTACGTATAGCGCCACAACCTTCTTCAAACCCGGCCACCAAAACAGTTTCTTCATATCACGGTACATCTTCGTGCTCCCCGGGTGAATCGAGTACTTGGTATGGTGTGGCTCGTACAACAACTCCACCCGTAAATTGCCCACACTTGGGACGCACAATCGACCGTCTTTCCAAAGCAATCCGTCCTCCACTACGAATTGGGAATTTGACCCATCCAGAGCCTCTATCATGAATTGCTTCATATGAGCATCCATATCCAAAGCCTGCCGAATACGATCAGCCAGGTCATATTGGACTTCAGTCCAATTCAGAACTGCTCCAGCACTTGATTGTCTGTCTACACAAACAATCTCCAACGCCTCCAACTCTCGCACCAACCGCTCATCGTGCACCGATAGCCAATTGGCTTGAGCTGGGGCTCGACGACTCAGCGCATCCGCAACCGCATTCCCTTTGCCAGGCACGTAGTGGATCTTGAATGTATAGTCCCCCAGGAACTCCATCCATCTACGCTGCCGCATATTCAGATCCTTCTGATCAATCAGGTACTTTAGGCTCGTGTGATCGGTGTAGATATCAATCTTCACACCGTACAAATAGTGTCTCCACAGCTTCAAGGCGAAAATCACGGCCGCTAACTCCAAGTCATGGACCGGATAGTTCCTCTCGTGCACTTTTAGCTGTCTCGAGCCATAAGCTATCACGCTTCCGTGCTGCAGTAGCACGCAACCCAAACCGCTGCCCGAAGCATCGCTATATATCTCATAGCCTTCGGTTCCACATGGCGAACTCAGCACAGGCGCCGTGGTCAACCGACACTTCAACTCCTCGAAAGCTCGCGCGCACTCCGGCGTCCAAACAAACTTATGCTCCTTCCTCGTCAAAATAGTGAGAGGTAACGCTATCCGCGAGAAGTTCTCTACGAAGCGCCTATAATAGCCGGCAAGCCCCAAAAAGCTCCGGACTTCTGCTACCGTAGCAAGCTCAGGCCACTCCCGTATCGCAACAATCTTCGTCGGATCCACAGCAATACCCTCTCCACTCACTATATGCCCGAGGAACGCCACTGAGGATAGCCAAAACTCGCACTTCGAGAACTTGGCATACAACTGATTTCTCCTTAGCGTTTCCAACACCAAATGAAGATGCTTGAAGTGATCTTCCTCACTTTGCGAGTACACCAAAATATCGTCGATAAAGACGATCACAAAATGGTCCAAGTACTCCCTGAACGTCCTGTTCATCAAATCCATGAACACTGACGGCGCATTAGTCAGCCCAAACGGCATGACCGTAAACTCATAATGCCCGTATCTCGTACTAAACGCTGTCTTCGGGATATCACTCTCCCTTATTCGCAGCTGATAGTACCCAGCCTTGAGATCTAACTTCGAGTACACCGTCGACCCGACTAACTGATCAAAAAGATCATCAATCCGGGGGATCGGGTACTTGTTCTTCTCCGTCAGCTTGTTTAGCTCCCGATAATCAATACATAGCCTCAAGCTTCCGTCCTTCTTCTTAACAAAGAGGACCGGTGCGCTCCAAGGCGAAGAACTCGGGCGCACATACCCTTGCTCCAACAACTCTTGCAGTTGAACTTTCAGCTCCGCCATTTCCTTAGGCGCTAGCCGATACGGAGATCGTGACACAGGCTTTGCACCTGGCACTAGCTCGATCGTAAAATCTATCTCCCGCTGAGGCGGGGCTCCAGGAAGATCTGCGGGGAACACATCAGGGTATTCCGATACCACTGAAATACAATCCAACGCGGGCTTCGGCTTTGCAACCTCCACTAGTGTAAAGAACAGTTCTGCTCCAGCACGAACCGCCTTCACCACCTGAAGAGCAGACATCAACGTCTTGCTCGACCCCTTTAAGCCCGTAAAAGTCATCTCACGACTCGCTCCTAGCTTAACTTCCTTGCTACCGCAATCTATTTGTGCCTGCTGCTCCGAGAGCCAGTCCATGTCGAATATGACGTCGAACTCCACTAACGGAAGTAAAGTCGCCCGCAGGTCGAACTCCTGCTCCCCAATACGAATCTTAACATCGCAGATCCTATCCGCTCGCATCGAACACCCATTGGGCAACAACACATCCAACTTATCCTTCGCCATCGAAGAAGGGACTCCGATGTGTGATATAAATCCTTCGGACAAGAAGGAGTGTGAAGCTCCCGTATCGAAGAGTGCTCGTGCCGGATTTTCACAAATCAATACAAATCCTAAACAAGTAGTGGTAAGGTAACATGTGCATAACAAGTATTTAAAGAAATTGACTTGCTATAAATTAAACCGTACCTGTCACCACATCAGCTTGTTTAATGGCCTCCTGTTGGCCAAGATTGTAGACCCTTGGTTGGGCCGGAGCATAATGAGATGCGGTCAACTCCACCGCCTTTCCCTTTTCTTCATAAGTAGCTCCCGACTTCCTCTCGGACTTAGGACGTCCGCTCCAACAATCACGGGCGAAATGCCCCGTCTTTCCGCATGTAAAACACGCACCCGGGGTCCGACCCGTAGTCGCCCCAGAAGTGCCAGAAGGAGCTGGACCCAAAGTCCTATGCTTCTTGAAAGCCCTCCGATAGCCGGACTTTGAAGTAGTCGGCACTTTAAATTCAGATTTCTATCAACCAAGCCTTTCTTCGCTTGCACATTCTTCATGTCCTTCTCCAAGGACCGGGCAGTATTGACCAAGGTTAAGAAACCCTGCGTCATCGGCCCCGACAGTAGTAGTCTCAACTCATCTCTCAATCCTTCATAGAAACGATTAGTCTTGCGCTCCTCATCCATAATGGTGGAACTAGCATAACGACTCAGACGAGTAAACTCGTGGAGATATTCATCCACGCTCCTCTCACCCTGCACCAACTTCAGGAACTCATTCTCCAACGCTATCTTCTGCGTCGAAGGGAGGTATCTAGCCAAAAATAATCTCGAGAACTCCTCCATCGAGACCTCACCAAGTTGTCTACCTCTTAGTAAGTGCAGCTCCAATCCTTCCCACCACATCCTCGCTTCACCGTCCAACAGGAACGTAGAGATGGTGGTCATTTTCCACTCCTCCGTCTCCGTCGCCGTCATGACTCTCTTCACCCTGGAGAGCCAGTCTTCAGCCTGAGATGGGGTTCCCAAGCCCGAGAATAACAGAGGGTTAAAGCTCATTACATGCTTTAGCTGCCTCTCAGTTGCCCTCCTTGGCACTACCAGTTCTACAACCACTTGCTCCACCCTCCTCGGCTCAGCCTCTTGCAGAGGTTCTTGCTCCATCACAGGAGCGGGCTGCTGCGTTTGCCTTCCAGGCTGCGCATTAATCACGGCCAACACCGCTTCAGCCACCAATCGAATATTCTCGGCCGACAGAGGTGTTGCGGGAGCAACATCCGGTGCACTACTAGCCTCAGAAACTCGGCGTTCTGACGGCCCAACACTACTTCTGGTCACCTATAGTGGTACAAAACATCGTTAAGCGACCAAATAAATTGCAAACAACAATTATAGGAACATGCAGGTTCCTCAAACACGAGTATTTTCATTCCTAAGTGGACATTCATGGGTTCTTTTTACTGTTATTACGATGACGCACACAATGTGCTCACCACCCCTTAAAAAGAATTCGCCCACGAATTCACTTTAAGCCCGACCAAAACCAGTAGTCTGATACCAAATTGTAACACCCCCTATCCGTCACATAGCATATAGCAGTAGGTCCGGCCGGGGCCCGACGCCATATACCACAGACAGACCGGGTGGTTACTTATGGAAACCATCCAACCAATCTCAACGTCCTACACAGAGCATTCTAGCGGAAGAAGTTTAAAAAGTTGTAAACAAGAACCCAGCATTAAAGCACGAATGTCCACTAGTACAAATTAGGAATGTTAAACCAAAAATACCCAAAACCGGCCTTAAGGCCTTACAAAATGTTTCGCTTGAATATTACATGTTTTACAAACCACGGCACGCAGGCCGGTCATACATGAATAAAGCAGTAAACACTTCTACTTGGGCCTTCGAGGGACAACTTCGCAAAAAGGGCTTTAGCCCGCTATTGACCGCTTGGTCCAGCTGCACCTGCAAGCAACAAACCACCGCACGGTGGCAAAACAAGGCAACAGTCAGCAATGCTGACCAAATTATAACGATCCTGCCCCCAACTCGGGGCGGCGTTGCTCCTTCCCTGCATTTCATTAGCATAAGCGAGCAATGTATATATCCATAGACATTTCATCACAGACGTTGGCTCGCACGGCCACACGCCCCGTGCACTCAGGGCACATTCTTGGTGAACCGGTCGATGTCACGTCAATTAAAGCCATTAACATTCCGGACTCACCACCGCCACTTAGACGGCGAAACCTATGAGAAATTTGTCTTCCCGGCCTGGGTCACGACAATTTAAGCCATTAACCGCCGAAGACCCTACTCTATGCCAACGGTAAGTGTCACGTGCCTTTAGGTCTCTTTAACCGAACGACATATAACGGGTACGGTTCCATCTAACCCGTGCTCACATCGCAACGGCAATTTAAGCCATTTGCGCGGGTCAAACTTCCACCGAGTCCCATTTCCATCACAAGTCACATAACCCGGTTATGTTCAAGTTGGCTCTCAAGCCACCAAGTTGGCAAGATCTCGTATCCGCCCAGTTTTCCGGGTGCACCTTTGGGTTAGTCCCCAAGGCTCCCTGCTGCAATCTACCGCGTAGAAAACCCGAAAAACAACAAATAGCACGGAGTCTTCTCCGGCCTTATGCAATGCAACATCACTGATCCAGACCAACATGTCTGGGTAGGCTTCACACATCATGCCTACATCCGTTCTCGCATACGGACTCTAAACAACGGGGACTTTACATATCTACCCGAAGGAATGCCTCCAACTCTCCGCAAACTCGCGAGAGCGGGCTTCCTATGCTAAGAAAGAGAGCTATTCATGCTCAAGATGAGGATCGTTACCCTTGAGTTCCTCTTTGGCGCCATCGAAAAGTAATCGGATGGAAATAACCGCACTAGCGTTGCCTCCGTGGATCCGGAGTCGGCTTGCGATTCGGAGCTCCGAAGCTCCTCCAATGGCGGATCTAGCTCCTTCTTCTTCCCTTAGCTCTCCTCTCTCTCCAAGGATTTGGAAAAGGATAAGGTATGAAAAGTGATGGATTTCTAAGTCAATCCACGGGTATATCCCTTCAGGAACATCCCCCAGCCGTTGGATCTCAAAACAAGGAAACGAACGGCTTTGATTCGGGGCTGAAATGCCTAATCTGGACCGAACACGGCCTGGCACACGCCCGTGTCCAGGGCCGTGTGCCGCATTCGCCGTCAAAATCGAATCTCCTGGAACCTCACACGGGTATCGAGCAGGCCCGTGTTCGAGCTGACACGCCCGTGTTCCACTTCACACGGCCGTGTAGCCGGTCGTGTACCCCATGATTTTTCCCCATTTTCAACCCGAGCACTGCACGGGTTCTAGGACACGCCCGTGTCCTTGCCCGTGTCACATTGACACGCCTGGACCCGAGGCCGTGTACACGGGACACTTCGTCGAGGGAAGATCGACGACTTGATGACACGGCCTTGGACACGCCCGTGTCCTAGGCCATGTGCCTTGTCTCGACGATCGTCGAGTGAATCTCGACGACTCCCCGGGACGATCGTCGACACGGGTTGACACGCCCTGCGACACGCCCGTGTCACGGGCCGTGTGCCCATTCTCGACGAATCGTCGAGTATATCTCGACGACTCCGCGGCTAAGTGTTGACACGGGTCGACACGCCCTGCGACATGCCCGTGTCGCAGGCCGTGTGCCCATTCTCAGCGAATCGTCGAGAAAATCTCGACGACTTCGTGGCTAAGTGTCGACACACGCTTGACACGCCCTGGGACACGCCCGTGTCCCAGGCCGTGTGCCTGCAGCCAGAACCCAAACTGGCCCAAAACGTCCCCCTTTTGCTCCTTTGAGTTTCAGGGCGTTACAGTGTCAGCTTGTTGACGCCCATTGCTGGTTTTCTTTAGTGGCTACATATGAATGATATACTGCTATTATGAATCATTGGGATGATATCTACTTGCTCTTGGGACTGTTTTATGCTAGGTTGCATTAGGTATTTTTAAGCTAAAAACCCTGCTATTGTATATCATTCATAACATGTTTTGGTCAACTAATCAAGTATTTTCCAAACAATGTAAAAAGGAGGATTTCTTATATTATGGTAAATCTAGATTGCATATAGTAAATCGTCATAAATAAACTAATGTATTTTCCGCCGCGTACAAACACACGTTTTGATCCATAAGGCCGAGGGATACGACCATCAAACTAAACGGTTTTCTTGCATTTAACTGATGGATTTCAACTAATAAAGTAAGCGTCAAGGTTTTGCCTGAGCTTGTGCAGTTATCCCCTGCACGACGTGGCATCATAACACGTAGTTCCTCTTACTTTGATACGATGTACTCGTTGAGGAAATGCGGGTTGTGACAGATTTGGCCAAAAGAGAGGTTAGTGTCGAAAATCCTAACGAAAAACTTCCACGAAACGGGAAATACTTACCACGAACGTGAAGATCTCGACGTGAGCCTTTTGGATCTATGCTCGGTTTGCGATTCTGAGCACCATAGCTCTGACGACGGCGATCCGAAGCTTCATGACTTAGAACCCTTGCCGTCACTCTCGCTCTCTGGTTCGGTCAAGAAGAAGATGAAGTTGTTCTATTTATCCTTAAATATATGTATATATATATATATAATGATTTTTTGTCTAAACAGGAAGGAAGGGGGCAATTTAAGTGTGGGTGAGCTGAAAATGAAAATAACAGCTTAAAATGGCTCTGAATCGAAAAGTGATCAACACAAAAGTTGTAGATCTCGTCGAGAAGAAAAAAAATCCATGTTAACCATTTTTCTAAATGACGTTTTTTGGCCCTCAAAACGGCGCCCGAAAGCAGGCTGAAACGAATTTCTCGAGAAGGACCTACAGTAGTCGAGAACAAGCTTAGAGTTATAGAGAACTTACTTCAGGATTTCCCTGGAAGGATCTACAGTACTCGAGAACGAGCTTAGAGTCCTCGAGAACAAGCTTAGAGTTCTCGATGTTGAAATTTGTGAAGTGGAAGTGGGTGATGGACAGACCGGTTGGTCTAAGCAGCCTGTGCGGACTGAGTCCGCGGCCTGAGCAGACTCGTGGTGCGGCCTGGTGACCTGGGATGGCTTGGCTGTTGATGAGCAGCTTCTGCGGCCTGAGCGGTCTGAGTCCGCGGCCTGGGCGGACTACGGGTTGCAGCCTGGGTGTTGGCTATCTTGTTGACTTGGCTGTAGAGGAGCGGCCTGTGCGGCCTGGTTTGCGGCTTGATCGGTTTGTTGTGCGGCTTGGTTGGCCTATGGCCAAGGATGTCGGGCCTGGCGAAACAAACTGAGCAAACTGCGGTTTGCGGGCTGTAGGCAGTGCTCTGTTCAGCGGCCTTGTGTGTTGCTTGTGTTAACCGGCGGATTGGCTGCCCTATCCGCGGGAGGCTTGCGGACTGGCATATCCGCGGTGTTCGCTGTGGTGGACTGGACTTAGAGTTTGGCTGTGGCCCTTACCGAGCTCTGGTGTTTCAGTAGGTGTTAGCTGCTGTGGAGCACTGCGCGGACTGGTATCAGAGTCCGGCAGTTGGCCGTTTGGGCAGCTGTGCGAGTTGTTATTGGCGAGCAGCTCACCTTGGTGGTATAGGCGATACGCTTTGGGTATCGGCGGACTGGGCCTTGTCCGCCGAGCTCGCGCTAGGCCTTTGGTGATTTACTGGACTTGGTTACATTCTGTGACAAGTCCAGTGTGTCCGCAGTATTCGCAAGTCCGCTATTGACCTGGTCGCCTGCCTTTGGTCGTGAACTTGTGGCGGATGGAGGCTTTGGTCTTGTACTATACAGACTGCCTCTTTCGTGTACGGATTGTTGCTGAAGGAGTTATGGTTGTCCAGGTGTGATGATGTGTGCGGACTGTGCGGACTATACCTTGTCTGCACAGTGTGGGCGGTCTGATTCCAGGCTGCCTGGAAGTGAACATCGGTGCCTTGCTTCTGGCGGTTTCTTGGAATCCGACTAAGTCTTTGCGGACTCAGCGGACGAATGTTTTGTTAGCGCGCGGGCTAGGGCAGTGATTCTATTCACTAGGGTGGTGACCACACTCCTCACCTTGCCTATAAATATAACCCCCCCAGCACGTCTACAGTAACAAAGTGAACAGTAAGTTGGGCTTGGGCAAGTGTTGTGGTCTGCGGTTTTCTGCCCGCGCGGGTTTAGTAGTGCTGACGGTGTGATATGTGTAGGTCGCGCGGCTACCTTCAAGGAGCCAGGAGTTGGACATTGAAGTGTGCAGTCTCTGCGGTCTCAGCTGGTCGCTTCGGCGGCTTGTCAGTTTTCAGCTTCAGCTTGTTCAAGTTCCAATACCCTGTCCGCCGGTCTCAGACGGGTAGGCGTTCTGTTCCGCGATTCTTCGGCAGGCAGCGAATAATGGTGTGTCTGCTTGACCTTGCGGTCTCGACGGACTCCGTGTGCTATTCGATTTGTAGCAGTTGCAGCTCGGGCGGGTTCGGCGACCTTGGCGGACTAGGCGGTCTCGGCAGTCTCCAGTGCTGTCCGCCCGGCTTGTTTTGTACTTTTTGTTTGTAGCTTGTGTACTAGAGAAATCATGTCTCGCTACGTATACCTCGCCTTGTAAAGAAGTGTGAATGAATATAACACCTGCTTGTGCTTCCATTTGTGTTTGGTGTTAAGCTTGCTCTTGGGCTTCCGCATGATCAAGGTGTTAACTGGATAGTTCTGCGAAAATTAAATTGGCTTTAGGCTATCTTGCTGACTACCTTGAGAAAATTCAACATGGTATCAGAGAGAGGTTCAGTTGCTTGAGCGGTGTTCAACCAATGTTGTTGCTCTGTGCTTGAGTGGTGATCAACCTGTGTTGGTGCTCTGTGCTTCTGGAAGTTAGCTTAACCAACAGTTGTTTCAATGAAAGTAAGCTATGAAAGAGGTCTTGGTATTGAACTCTTGACGGCGACTAACTTTAAAAAGTGGAAGTCGTGCATGAAGAGTTACCTTCTGGGTGAGGAGCTATGGGAGGTCGTCGGTGGTGACGACAGACAGGAACTCACTGCTGCGTTTGGTACTGCTGAGCAGGTGAGGCTCTGGAGAAAAACAAATGCTAAGGCGGAGTTTGTTCTCAAGAGGGTCGTGTCACTAGAACTGTTTGATCACATCATTGGATGTAAGTCTGCTGCTGACATTTGGACAACCATTGATGAGTTGTTCAATAGGAAGAATGTGGCGAGACTTCAGTTTCTGGGGAATGAGTTTGCCAGGACAACTCAAGGAGACCTGATTATCTCTAAATACTTCTTGAAGATGAAGAGTCTGTGTGCAGAGATATCAGTGCTTGATCTTGATGAGCCTATCTCTGAGACCAAATTAAAAAGGCACATAATTCGTGGCTTGCGGAAGGAGTATGTTGCCTTTGTGCCATCAGTTCAAGGCTGGGCTACTTAGCCATCGCTGCTGGAGCATGAGAACCTGCTTGCTTCGCAGGAGAGTTTAGCAAGGTAGATGACTGGAGTCACAGTCACTGAGGAAGGCAGTGAAGCGCTCTTCTCAGGCAAGAAGAAGAAGGGATGGGAAGGGAAGAAGAAGAAGAAGACCGCTACTGAAAATGAGCCTTCAACTTCTCATCAGTCAGAGAGGTGCGCTGCTCCTAAGAAGGATTGGAAGAAAAATCTGAAGTGCTACAGGTGTCATCAGCGGGGACAATTCAAGCGTGACTGTAAGGTCAACCTGTAGCCTATGCATGCTGCAGGCAAGGAGGAAGCTTGCTCTAAGAGCGAGGAAGCTGGATGGGGCGGAGCCTTCATGACAGACACTTGTGTACGTGCCTTATCCGCTGTGGACTTCAACGATGAATGGATCGTGGACTCCGGGTGTGGTCATCACCTCACCGGAGACAAGTCGAAGTTCTCCTCCTTGCAAGCTTACTCAGGTAACGAAGCTATTATAACTGCTGATAACACTGTTTATGTAGTAGAGAAGGAGGGGGTTGCGTCTTTGGGTAGTGATAAGGGGCCACTCACATTAAGGAGTGTGTATCACGTACCGAGCATGAATAAGAACCTCTTCTCTGTGACCAATGCGGTCGATGTGGGTTATCACGTTCTGTTTGGGCCAAAATAAGTGAAGTTACTTCGCAATGTATCAGCGGTTAAGGCTGATGTTGCTTATGTTGGGAGAAGAGTTAAGAACTTGTTTGTTCTTGCAACTAACTCTTATGTTAATCAGATGAGAGCAAACGATAGCGCGGCTATATGGCATGAAAAGCTGGTGCATGTAGGAATGGAGAAGTTGAAATCTATGACAAAAAGAATCCTTGTAAGAGGCTTGCCTAAGCTATCTTCCTATGGTGACAGTCACGTTTACGCGGGATGTCAGTACGATAAGGCTCATCTCCTTCCGTTTGATAAGTCACAAACGAGAAGCAAAAGACCATTGGAGTGCATCCATGGAGACTTGATGGGACCAACTGTCACTGCAAGCCTTGGTGGAAGCAGATACATGCTTATGCTGATTGACGACTACTCAAGATACACTTGGGTATATTTCTTGAAGGGGAAGTCTGAAGCCTTCCGATTGTTTGTGGAGTTCAAGGAGTTGGTGGAGGGCCGGCTTGGCTTGCGGATTAAGAAGCTTAGAACAGACAACAGTGGTGAGTTTGTCTTCTCCGAGTTTTCTAATTTCTGCAGGAAGCATGAGATCCAACGAGAGCTCAGTTGTGCTCATACTCCACAACAAAACGAAGTAGCGGAGCGGAAGATCCATCATTTGACAGAGACTTGCAAATGCTGGCTTCATGCGAAAGACATTCCTAGGTCCTTCTGGGCAGAGGGGATGTCTTATGCGTCTTACGTTATCAATCGGATGCCGCTTAGCCCGATCAACATGAAGACTCCCTTTGAAATGTTGCTGAAGGAGAAGCCTAGTGTGGAACACCTTCGGGTGTTCGGATCAACTTGCTATGTGTATGTCCCGGATGTTTCACAGACTAAGCTGGATGCAAAGGCAAGGAAACTTGTCTTTATTGGCTACGATGAGCAGAAGAAGGGATGGAAATGCATGGATCCTGCGACGAAGAAGATTGTTGTGTCAAGAGATGTAGTCTTTGACGAACTGACGTCGTATGGAGGTGGCTCGATTGATCTAACTAGAAGCAAGGTTGATGAAGAATAGAAGGTGGTTGCTGAAGGCTTGGAAGAGGAGCTTGATGTTTCACCAGCAGCTCCTGTTGCTTCAAGTTCTGGTGCTGAGACTTCTAGCTCAGGAAGCAGGGGGAGCGTTGCTCAAAGCTTGCCTGAAGGTGGTGTTGAGCCTGAATAAGCAACAGAGGTAGTGAGCAAGGAACAACCTCTTCGGAGATCGAAGAGGGTTGTGAAGCCACCTGCTCGGTACTGTGATGGGAATGCAGTAAGCTTTGTCTCCTGCTTCTTTGCAGGTCCTCTAGATGAGCGAGAGCCTGTAAACTTCAATGAAGCCACTGGAGTCAAGGAGAGAGATGATCATGAAGGAAGAGATTGCTGCTCTCAAGAAGAATGAAACCTGGGATCTTGTGCCCAAGGTTGATTGCATTACTCTAGTGACTTACAAGTGGGTGTATAAGTTGAAGAAGAAGGCTGATGGGAGCATTGATAGGTTCAAAGCTCGCCTGGTTACTCGAGGATTCTCACGACAGTATGGAGAAGACTATGAGGAGACATTTAGTCCAGTTGCAAAGATGACTTCAGTTAGAGTGGTGATCGCCTTAACTGCTTGCAAGAGATGGAGGATGTGGCAGATTGATGTGAAGAATGCTTTTCTTTATGGAGAAATTGATAAGGACATATTCATGGATCAGCCACTTAGATTTGTTTCTGAAGTTCATCCGGACTATGTCTGCAAGCTCTGGAAATCTCTCTATGGGTTGAAGCAAGCTCCTAGAGCTTGGTATGGGAAGATAGCAGAGTATTTGCAATTCTGCAGTTATCTTGCTTCCAACTCGGATTCTAGCTTGTTCGTCAAGAAGAAGGGAGAGCTGCAAGTCTTGGTCCTGCTGTATGTGGATGACATGATCGTCACAGGGAATTCAGTGGAGGAAGTAGCAAGGCTCATGGCCGAGCTAGCTATATGCTTCGAGATGAAAGACTTGGGAGAGCTTCATCACTTTCTCGGTCTTGAAGTGGAGAGGAAGGAGTGCGGGATTCTCATTTGCCAGAATGGGTATGCAGATCGCATTGTAAGTCGATTTGGCATGGGCAAAGGGAAGAGTTGCTTTACTCCACTGGAACATGGGCTGAAGCTTCGATGAGATGAAGGAAGGATTCTTCCTGATCCTTTGGTGTTCAGGGCTCTTGAAGGGAGCTTGATTTACTTGACGATTACAAGGCCAGACATTGCTTATGCTATTGGTCGAGTACGTCGATTTATGGCTGAACCAAGGAAGTCTCAGCTGGTGGCGGCAAAGAACATTCTGAAGTATGTCAAGTCAACTTCTGATATGGAACTCCTCTACAGTAGAGATGTATACTTTGATTTGCTTGGATACACGGATGCTGACTATGGTGGTGACTCGGATGATCTGAGGTCAACTTCGGGTTATGTTTTCACTTAGGGTTTAGCTGGTATTTCGTGGTGTAGCAAGAAGCAGGATTCAGTGTCCGTGTCTACTACAGAAGTTGAGTATAAGGCTTCGGCCTTGGCTGCTCTGGAAGCCATCTGGTTGCGGAGGCTTGTAGAGGACGTTCATGTGTTTCTTGTGTTAACCGGCAGATTGGGTGCCCTATCCGCGGGAGGCTTGCGGACTGGCATGTCCGCGGTGTTTGCTGTGGCGGACTGGCATTAGAGTTTGGTTGTGGCCCTTACCAAGCTCTGGTGTTTCAGCAAGTGTTGGCTGCTGTAGAGGATTGCGCGGACTGGTATCAGAGTCCGGCAGTTGGCCGTTTGGGCAGATGTGCGAGTTGTTATTGGCGAGCTGTTCACCTTGGTGGTATTGGCAATCCGCTTTGGGTATAGGCGGACTGGGCCTTGTCCGCTGAGCTCGCGCTAGGCCTTTGGTGATTTACTAGATTTGGTTACATTCTGTGACAAGTCCAGTGTGTCCGCAGTATCCGCCAAGTCTGTTGTTGACCGGGCGGCCTGCCTTTGGTCGTGGACTTATGGCGGATGGACGCTTTGGTTTTGTACTATGCGGACTGCCTCTTTCGTGTGCGGACTGTTGCTGAAGGAGTTGTGGCTGTCCAGGTGTGATGATGTGTGCGGACTGTGCGGACTGTACCTTGTCTGTACAGTGTGGGCGGTCTGGTTCCAGGCCGCCTGGAAGTGAACATCGGTGCCTTGCTTCTGATGGTTTCTTGGAATCCGGCTAAGTCTTTGCGGACTCAACGGACGGATGTTTTGTTAGCGCGCGGGCTGAGGCGGTGACCACACTCCTCACCTCGCCTATAAATAGAACCCCCCGACATGTCTACAGTAATGGAGTGAATAGTAAGTTGGGCTTGGGAAAGTGTTGCGGTCTGCGATTTTCTGTCTGCGCGGGTTGAGTAGTGCTGACGGTGTGCTGTGTGCACGTCGTGCGGCTAGCTTCAAAGAGCCAGGAGTTGGGCATTGAAGTGTGCGGTCTCAGCTGGTTGCTTCGGCGGCTTATCAGTTTTCTGCTTCAGCTTGTTCAAGTTCCAATAACCTGTCTGCCGGTCTCAGGCGGGTAGGCAGTATGTTACTCAGTTCTTCAGCAGACAACGAATAACGATGTGTCCGCTTGACCTCGAGGTCTCGGAGGACTCCCTGTGCTATTTGGCTTGTAGCAGTTGCAGCTCGGGAGGCTTCGGCGACCTTGGCGGACTAGGCGGTCTCGGCGGTCTCTAGTGCTGTCCGCCCGACTTGTTTTGTACTTTCTGTTTGTAGCTTGTGTACTAGCGAAATCATGTCTCGCTATGTATACCTCGCCTTGTAAAGAAGTTTGAATGAATATAACACCTGCTTGTGCTTCCATTTGTGTTTGGTGTTAAGCTTGCTCTTGGGCTTCCGCATGATCAAGGTGTTAACTGGATATTTCTGAGAATATTAAATTGGCTTTAGGCTATCTTGCTGACCACCTTAAGAAAATTCAACACTCGAGAACTAACTTCAGGATTTCTCGTGAAGGATCTACAGTACTCGAGAACAAGCTTAGAGTTCTCGAGAACCAATCTTCAGAATTTAACGGAAAGGTTGCAGACATTCTCGAGAGGAACTATTACAACAAAATTGCATGATCAGTGTTTTTTGTCCCCATGAATAGTGGATTTTGCAAATATACCCTTGATCAAACTTTAGGAATGAAAAGTACTTTTCATTTTTGAATAGTCCTTTAATATTATAATAATCATATTCTTTATATTTTTGAATAAGGAAATACGAGTTTAAAATGGAGACCCAAACGTGCGCCAAATTAAACAAATTCGCACCGTAGGTGAATACTGACGCTATGAATCCAACGACGAAGACGGAACCAAAATCCGACATGTCATTTTCAAGATATAAATTTTCAAAGTCTACGACAATCATGGATTCTACAAAACTTCGGAAATTCGCCGAGGCTCGAATATCGCTCGGATCGCGATGAAACTTGACGAGCATGTCAAAAATTAATTAATTTAATTTCCTAACGTAAAGTTTTCCATTTTCGACAAGGATTTACAAATTTGGCCGCCCTGACCAAACAGAAGTGAAAATGCACTAACGACGACACGCTGTCAACTCCACGTTAATGTAAAGCCCTTACGTCATTATGACATCACCAAGAGGATTAAATAGTTGTCGAAAAATTATGGGTGTTACGGTCACCCCTCCAAGAAGGAAGTTTCGTCCTGAAACTCGGAACACGAAACAAAACAAGTCGACAGAGGGAGAGACATGATAGAATAATTCATTAAACAAGACTACTAACCAGGGAATACTAGGAGAACAGCTAAGGATGAGGTTCTCTCATTGCGGATTCCAATTCCCAAGTTGCACTTCTAGCATCCTGATTGCGCCAGAGAACCTTAACCATCAGAATTGTCTTCTTTCTTAGCACACGATCTTGTGTCTCCAGAATACGGACATGCCCTTCGACATACGAGAGATTAGGCTGTAACTGGGGCACGGAGTCAAGGACATGTCGATCACTACGAATACACTTTCGCAACTGGCACACGCGAAAGACGTCGTAAACACCAGGGAAAGAAACAAGCAATTCCAGCCTATAGGCAGAAACTCCGAAGCGCTCCAGAATCGGAAAAGGTCCCACATACCCGGTGTAACATCCCGACTTTTATTGGGCTACTGGAACCCTAATGGGCCCAATAAAAGTGATCAGAACCTCCACCCATAGCGCACACCAAGATAGGATGTAACCCTAGATGGGAATATAGGGCTAGAGAATTTTGATTTGAGTTCTGTCAGTTCTTGTGGCCTCGTATAGTTAATACGAGTGCGTCGGAACTCGTTCCGTTGAATTCTGAGGTCATATGGTGGATTTGGCCATTCTTCGTAGAACGTCGCGAAAATGTGATTTTTGAATATTGACCTAGAGAACTCCGATTTGAGTTATGTCAGTTCCTATGACTTTGTATAGTCGATACGAACGTATCGGAACTCATTACGTCGTGATTCGAAGCATAACGGCGATTATGAGCGTTTTGACCATTTTAACGCGGCACGCAGATTTTGGACATTGGCCAAATGAACTCCGATTCAACCCTAGTCAACGGCATTGGACTCGTATGATCAATACAAAGTCAACAAAAATCATCCCGGACAATTTTGATGACGAATGGTCAACTCGAGGTCAAATCAAGCATACTCGTGCACCGAGAAGCGTGCACGCACAAATTATGACGCAACACCCCAACTTTGACCCGACTCCCGATGTCTTAAACCCACTTTGACTTTGACCAACATGGGGGACCCACCCTATGGTTGACTTTGGTCAAACCCTCCTAAAAGTCCTTTTTTTTATTTCTTTTCCAAGAGGTGCCCACGCCCTCTTCATTAATTAGCTAGGGCCTTGCCCCCCTAACCTACCTTGGGCCCCCAACTAGCAAGCTCATCCATAGGGCAAGTGGAGGCCCACCAACTCAACCCCCACCCCTCCCTCTCTTCCTCCACTTTGAAAGCCCAAAGCCTAAAACTTTCCCCATTTTCCCCACATGGGGGAAATTCCCACAGCCCCTTCCCACATTGAAGCCAAGAAGAAGAGCCCCTTCCCCCAAACTATTTAAGCACACCCCACCCCCTACCTTATCTCCCAAGCTCTGAGAGCACACCCCACCCTTCCTCCCCCTCTGCCAAAGCAAAACTCCCCGGAAACAGCCCACCCGAGCTCCACCATCTTCCACCACCATTAATGACGGAACTCGCCGGAGGCCACCAAAGACCCCAAATAAGGTGGAAATCTTCTCCTCTCCTTCCTCCCTATCTTCTGGATACTTTGCATGCAATATTTGGTGGCCGGAGCGCCGCCACCGTCACCCCCTCCCTCCCGTTCAAAAGAAAAAAAAAAAGAACTCCGGCAATGGCCGGCGGCGGCAGGCCGCCGGACCACCGCCGGAGGGAGAGCCCACCCCCGGGCAGTGGGCTGCGGGAGGAGCCACGGCCGGCCGGCGGCGGAGATGACCCGCAACAGTCTGTTTTGGTACAGGCAGCGGGACTAGTGGGGAGAAGATGATATACTATTTTATAATTTTTATAATATTCAGGATTATTATAAATATATTGAAGATGGGTGTTTTATTTTTTGGAGTGTACATTAAGGAACTGGTGAAAAAGTTTTGAACATGAAAATTATTCCCATTAATGATGACAATCTACACAAAAATTTTGGGATTTTTTAGAGTTAATTTGGTATTTTAAAATCCTAAATAAGTATTATTTGGCCAATTTAGAGGCCTGAAATTCCTCGAAAAATTCTGAAAAAATTTTTAGGCTCTTCTTAGGCCCTCTTAAATGTTGTATTAAAATTTGAGAACTTTAGAATAAAAATTAAATATTTTCAAATTTCTTTGAACCCCGGGTCGCGCTCGGAAATTTATACTTTCAAATTCTTCGAAAATGAAAATCGAATAGCGCAATAACCTTGTATATTGAATATTAAGTTCAATTGATTAATCGTCGGGAGTTATCAAGACAAGATTTTCCAGCTCCGAGTATTTCGAGGTTTTTGCGAAACCACCGAGCGGCTCGTTATTAAAATAACTCGTAGGCATTTTGGGTGAACTCGGAAGATGAAAGTACGAGCTTCGAGTAGTATAATCCCCAACCTAGTTCCGGGTGAAGATTTTCCCTCATGTGTTAAAAATGATTTTCGAGGTAGAAATTCGAGGAAGAATGTGGCCTTTAACGAGATTCTCAGATTCGATCCAACGCAAGAAATCGAATTGATATTTATTCTCGGATGAATAATAAAGATGTAACACATAATAAGCTTCCCCTAATTTGATTAAGTCGTGTTTAAAAAGGGCACAACAGAATTGTTATCAGATCTTAATAATGAGTGAAACCCAAAAAAAACCTCCTGAGAACGGAGATGTAACTGAACTAAACCTCCGGAGAACGGAAATGGAATTGAACTGATCCTCCTGAGAACGGAGATGGAACTAAACTAATCCTCCTGAGAACGGAGATGAAACTGAACTAAGGCACCTGAGAATGAAGATGAAACTGAACTAAGCCTCCTAAGAACGGAGATGAAACTGAACTAATCCTCCTGAGAAAGGAGATGGAACTGAAGCCTCCTGGATGGAGTGATTGGATTATTAACCATTTTCTTTATGATTATTCCAGTCATACACTGGTCCAGTTCCTTTATTTATTTCAGTTTAGTACTTTCAATTCAGTACTACTTCAGTCTCGTACTGGTCAAGTTCAATTCAGTACCTTTAATTCAGTACTACTCCAGTCTCATACTGGTCAAGTTGAATTGAGTACCTTTAATTCAGTACTACTCCAGTCTCGTACTGGTCAAGTTCAATCCAGTTCCTTTAATTCAGTACTACTCCAGTCTCGTACTGGTCAAGTTTAATTCAGTACTTTTAATTTAGTACCACTCCAGTCTCGTACTGGTCAAGTTCATTTCAGTTCAGTACTTTCAATTCAGTACTACTCCAGTCTCGTATTGGTCAAGTTCATTACAGTTCAGTACTTCCATTTCAGTACTACTCTAGTTTCGTACTGATCACATCTCATTATGCAACGTTTATTATCAACAGCTTAAATTACTACATTCTCGTTACTGTAATTTACTATTATAAGCATGGGTCCTTCTTTGACGAGTAGTTTTTTATTAAGGTTGAGCCTTAGTTGGGGATAACCAGGGTTGAGGTGTTCCTCCGAGTTTAGCCTCAAATAAAGTGCTCCCATGCTTCTTGTCGAAAGTTGAGCTGAGCGTTGCTTCCTGAAGGTTAACGTATAGTAGGGCAAGCCGCCGTAGACCTGGTGCGTTTTAGAATGATGATTTGATTGATTGCTTGTGAATTTCTTACAGTGAATTGTGGCGGGTCAGTCCCTTCCGCAGACCGTTCGTACCGGTGAGGGAAGGTCGACGACTCAAGGCGACAGGGGAGATGGGTACCACGGGTGACCGACCGTTATCTTTCCCCGTTAGGTTTTCCTCCACTGGTTGGCGAAAATGTTGAATCGCTGGATGTCGCTCACATCCAAGAGTACACGAGGATGTACGTTAGGGCCTGGGCTGTACGGTACGACCACCCCCCAGAAGTGGCAGGACTGGCCACTATCACCGACGGCCACATCGGTGAGGCCCGCAGGGCTCGCTACCCTGCTGGAACAGAAGCGGTCCATACTATGTCGACAAAGGACTGTGTGTGCGCGGTTGTGAATGTCTACGGTATTTGCGCGGATGTGAATGCCTGCGGTGTGTGCGCGACTGTGAATGCCTGTGGTATATGCGCGGCTGTGAATGCCTGCGATGTGTAATCGGATGTGAATGCCTGTGTTGTTTGTATGGGTTATGAATATTTGTTATGTTACTGTGCTAGTGGAGCCTAATTTATAACTGACATATATTACTGTCGCTAGTCTAGTTATATCGTGTTGCGCCTCTTTTTGGTTGCTCCTAGCTCATTCATGAAATGTTGTACTAACCCTCTCATGGTTCGACTATCTACTTTTGCTGGGTGCATGAGCTCGTCCCCATGATATGGATCCGGGGAGGAGATTTGATTCCACTTAGCTCTATGACTAACGGTTATTTAAATAACCATTCACATGAGATGGTGCACCGTAGCGACCAGTTACTACAGGACGGTACGCCAGCTGATAGGACTACTCGCGCAGAGGCACCGCCGTCGTATTTAGAGTTTTGAGACGTGAACACTAGCAAGCAGAGTTGAGTGAGAGAGGAGTTGTTAGTTATAGTACTGTATAGTCTACGAGCTCGATGTATAAACAGTGGCTACAACCTTTTGAGGTTTTGTTAAATATATAATGTTATATATATTTGTTGTGGTTTCCTGTTAATGCTTCCGCAATACTCTATAATGTGATGTGAATGTTGTGATTCAAGCCGAGCAAGGCAGCCAACTATTGCTTAGCAGAGTGGGTTGTTACCCCTTAAGGAGCACTGGGTGGACGCCTTGGGCAAATAAGATCCCCTCCAGCCTGACCTGTGGCAAGGGTTGGAGGGGAGGGGGATATTACAAATGTATTAGAGCGATCACGATCCGTTCTTTTGGAGCAATCTTAGGATCCCTATATCCCTCGCTTTGTTCTTTGGTTCGGGATGAACCATGCAGTGGAAGCCTGGTAGGTCCTATTGTAAAGTCTTAGGGATTTTAGACTGTGTGATAGAATGCACACACATACCTTGTTTCCGCTTTATTAGTCTTTTGTAAATATAGCCTACTTTTGCAAAATACTGACACTAGTTTTCCTGTTACTTCTCGAGACATACCGGAGTCTAGTAATGAGAGATCCTACTCTGGAGGATATGTCCTTGCCATCCACCTCCAGACCCAGTTACCCCTGCAACTGTACCATTTGCCGACATTGACTTGGGGAAAACACTGACAGCTATCCTGGCGACCTTCCGAACATCTTTTGCACAGCCACCACATCAGTCAGTGGTACCCGCTGACCTACTGACGACCTTTTGGGGGCTGAGTCCTCGCACCTTTAGAGGTACGGAGACTGTCATACAGACAGGAGAGTGGGTCGAGCGCATAGAGGAACTGTTGGTAGGAATGATATGCTCGACAGTAGCTGTAGTGTCACTAGTAGTGACCTTGATAGAAGGATATGCTAAAGACTGGTGGAGAGCGGTCAGCCGCTCGACGATCAGAGGACGACCATTGAGCACTATCCTGTGGGGGGAGTTTTCAGAGGCCTTTCCTGGATCACTTCATCTCGGACGCCGACCGAGCTACACTACAGGAGAGGTTCCTGCACATTCGTCAGGGTGACCGAACGATGCCAGACTACGAGAGAAAGATTAACCACCTGGCACGTTTTGCTAGGAACCTAACAGCCACAGACAGAGATAGAGCTGCTCGATTCTATAAGGCTTGTGAGGTGACTTGAGACAGGTCTTGATAATGGTCTCTCAGTCCACCTACCACACTATAACAACTCACGCTGCTACAGAGGATGGTGGCCCAGTAGTGCCAGAGATAGGTCGAGGTCCCTAGAGGTCAGGGATGAGATAGAGGAGCCGCTCCCTGCCGACAGGAGAGAGCGCACAGACAGAGACAACACAGGTAGCCTTATAGGTGCCCACCATCACCCCCAGCACCGCAGCAGGAGCTCAGGCCAGTTCCAGTACCACAGCCCGCGCCAGTAGCACGATACATTCCCTTGCATGGAACTATATCTGTGCCAGCAGTCGGGACATATGAGAGATTTCTTCCCGCATGCAGCAGGAAGGCCAGGATTAGGAGCATTTCAAGGAGGGCAGGCAGCACATGGACACGGCTAGAGAGGCTGAAGGGGTAGAGTTTGCAGGAGAAGTCAACATGAACCGACCCGCGATGTAGTGATAGGTATATATCTTAGATGCTAGAGCTACGTCAGATGTTGATACCTATGTTATATATTATATGCATATGTAAGCCTACATCGAATGCGTGTTTTGTTGTCTGATATGTATATACTCCTCATCTACTTAAAAATTAAGAATAAAGTTCGAGTGCTCACCAAAGTTATGGTAGTGTGAGACTTTCCAGATATTTTCCCTGAGTCCCTCCCGGGTTTGCCACCATAGTGTGAGGTTGACCTTCAGATTAAGTTTGTGTCCAGAGCTTGACCAGTGTCCCGAGCATCCTATCAAATGGACCCTAAGTAATTGGCCGAGTTGAAGATTCTGCTTCAAGAACTAATAGATGTTGGATTCGTCCGCCCAAGTTCCTCGCCCTAGGGAGCCTCTGTACTATCGGTAAAGAAGAAAGACGGGACACTGCGTTTGTACATAGACTATGAGGAACTAAACAAACTCACTATACGGAATACGTATCCACTTCCTAGGATTGATGAGTTGTTTGATCAATTGCAAGGTGCACCCGTATTCTCCAAGATGGACCTAAGATCCGGTTACTATCAGCTTCGGGTCCGAGAGGATGATATCCCCAAGAATTCCTTTAGCTCTTGTTATGGCTCTGAAGAATTGGGTAATTTAGCCCTTTCGGGATCACTTTGTGATTATCTTTATTGACGAAATTTTGATCTACTCTCTCTTTGTCAAATTCAGCAAGTGTGAATTCTGGTTAGAAGAGGTCGGATTTTTGGGCCACACCATCGACAAAAGAGAAGTAGCAATGGATCAGGCCAAAATCCAGGTAGTTCATGGCTGGCCACTGCTTAAAACGACATCAGATATACGAAGTTTTCTTGGTCTTGTTGGGTATTATAGGAAATTCGTAGAAATTTTTACCCCTTACATCTCTTACGAGAAGGGATGTTGCATTTAGATGGATGCCGGAATGTGAGACTGCATTCATTGAGTTAAAGAAGTGTCTAACTTCTGCCCCAATCCTTGCGATCCCCTCTGGAGCTGAAGGGTTCCAAATTAATACGGATACATCCCTGAAGGGATTTGGAGTCATTCTGATGCAGCAAGACAAGGTAGTAGTGTCACAACCCCATCCGTCATATGATATATTCTAGAAGGTCCGGCCGGGGCCCCACAGGATATACCACAAAACAGTCGGTGAAGGTACAGGATGATACCAGAGCAGCGCATCGCACCTATCTCAAGCATTCTAGCGGAAGCCTAAGCTACTTGAACTCCTCATGAATGTCCAAATATAAACTCCACATTTTATATATCGATAGGAATGTCTTACAACATGTATCACGTATTGGCCTTATGGCCTTACAGGGCTTTCATGCAGTGGCCTAAACAAATTGGCGCGCAGGCCGGCCACAAAAGAAAACACTCAAAAGAACATTAGCCTCGAGGGCTAGCAGCAGCAGCAACACCAGCAGGAGCATCAACCTCTATGCGACCCGCTCGGCTCTCCAGCACCTGTGCAAGGACAATCCACCCAACGGTGGCAAACAAAAGCAACGGTCAGCGTTCAGCTGACCAAATTATAACGACCCTACCCCTCCTCTCGGGGCAGCGGTATTTTCCCTGCAGGCATATCATAGCACAAGTATGGCAAGCTATATCATCAAAGGTGCTTTCACGCACACAAGCCATCACAACCGTTCGCCGCCTGGCCCAACGGTCCGTGCACTCAGGTCACATTCTTGGTGTTCTGGCAACCTCTTGCCCACCACCGTATCAGGGTTATCACCCAACGGTAACACTCTTGAGCATTTACTCCATGGCGTGCAGCCGGAGTTAGTCCTCGGACACCGGGATGGCCCGTAGCCCCCCTTTGTGTCATGGCGCGCAGGCCGAAGACTCTTGCTATGCGCTCCAACAGACCGCACTTTTTGGTCTCATGTCAGACGGACATAGCGTAGGTCGGATCCTCCACCCCCCGTTGCTCAAATCGCCTTGCCTTCTCCGAGTACAGCGTACTCACGGCTATATCAAAGGCGGGTCGGTCTCACCAATCCTGTTCCTGGCATTCAAGCCTGGGTATTTCACTATACCCATTTCCTCACAGCAACTGCGGGTCTTTCCTGGGCGCACCAGTACTTCCTGTGATTCTCTCCACAGGTGGACACCGCATAAGCACAAATGTCAGGGGTTTTTCCTGGGCACACCAGTACTTCCTGTGACTCGCTTCACAGGTGGACACCCTATGACATCAAGCAGCACAAAAAGGGCCTTTCCTGGTCCCACCAGTACTTCCTGTGCCTCAACCACAGGTTGGACCCAAAACCAGCACAAGGCTATTTTCCTGGCTACCACCCCAGTACTTCCTGCTACTCCTTTTCGCAGGTATAACCCGTAGACTCCTTAACACTACATGTTTATCATGGAGTCTTCTCCGGTTCGTATGCAACATCACCAATCCAGACCAACCTGTCCAGATGGGCTTCACACAGCATGCCTATTCCGTACTCATTTCCGGATCTATATGCAATACCAAGGGGATTTCAAGCATCCACCCAAATGACTCTCAAAGCAGCCACCTCTTGGTGGGGGAATCCAAAGATATGCCAAAACAGAAGCCTTCACATGGCTAGGAAGAAAAGTCGTTACCCTTGACGATCGCTTCGGTGTCATGGCTTGAAAGCTTGCTTGCAAGATTCGCAAGAGCGTTTCCTCCGCAACGCTGGCTTCGGATCTCTCGCTGGTAAACCGCAGCACCACCAACCAGCAGCCCCCTTCCCTTCTTCCTCCTCCTTTCTCTCTCTCTTTCTCTCTCTTGAAGAAAGATGAAGGCCAAAGAAAATGAGAAATCATTCTCTGAGTTCGGCCCTTAAGGAAAAGGAAGAAGATCTTTCAGCCCTTGGATCCAGACTGAAGAAATGGACGGCCACGATTCTGCCAAAAACACATAATTTGACCCGACACGGCCTCGAACACGGCCGTGTGCCTGGCCGTGTGCCTCAAGCGGTGGTCAACCGACTTATCCAAACCAGTGACACGCCCACGGGACACGCCCGTGTCATGGGCCGTGTCACCAACACGCCTTCAGACACGCCCGTGTCTGTGGCCGTGTGCCTGGGTGAAAAAAATCCCAATCAACCCGAGACTTCACACGGCCTGTGACACGCCCGTGTCCCAGGCCGTGTGCCCAGACACGGCACAAAGACACGCCCTGTCGAAAATCCTTCGGCGGGCTGAGCTCGTCGCCTGATTTGACACGCCCTGTGACACGCCCGTGTCACAGGCCGTGTTCCACACTCGACGCTCACTTCTCGACACTCGACGATCGTCGAGCAAAAATCGTCGAGAATGCGACACGGCCTTGGACACGCCCGTGTCCTGGGCCGTGTGCCTCCTCTCGACGAATCGTCGAGACCAGAAATCGTCGAGACAAAGCCCAATCGTCGACACAACTTGACACGCCCTGCGACACGCCCGTGTCGCAGGCCGTGTCACCGGACACGCCCTGGGACACGCCCGTGTCCCAGGCCGTGTCACCCAAATTTGCCTGTTTCAGACCTTTGGGCTGTTACAATCCTCCCCTCCTACAAGAATTTCGTCCTCGAAATTTAGAGACAGGAAAGTAACAAAAGATAGCAAGAAAAATGTAACAATATAGCACTTTTTATGTTACAACAGTCTCGCTACCAATTACAGAAACAACTCAGGGAACTCTTCTCGCATGGTCTGCTCACGCTCCCATGTCAGTTCTTCACGGCCGCAGTTGTCCCACCGGACTTTTACCATCCCGACCGTCTTGTTCCGCAATTATTTCTCGGCTCGATCTTCAATTCGAATGGGTCTAACTCTCGTCGTTAGCCCGTACTCTACCGGCACCTGATCATCCGCGATCACTTGAGCTGGATCTTTCACGGCTTTCCGAAGCACCGAGATATGAAAAACATCATGTAACCCACCCAAGTCCGCCGACAGAGCTAGCCGATAAGCTGCTTCGCCAATACGCTCAACCACTTCAAAAGGACCCAAATATCTGGGGCTCAACTTTTTCATTCGTCGAATTCTGGAGACACCTTTGAATGGCTTGATCTTCAAGTAGACCCAATCGCCAACCGAAAATTCGACGTTCCGGTGCTTGGCGTTGTAGTACTTCGCTTGTCGATCTTGAGCAATCAGCAATCTCTCACGAATAGTCCGAATGGTTGAGTTTGCATCATCCATCTCATTTGGTTTAACAACCCGGGCTTCACCCGCTTCTACCCAAGCCAAGGGAGTACGGCATTTCCTTCCATATAGGGCTTCATATGGTGCCATCCCAATACTTGCCTGGTAGCTGTTATTATATGCAAACTCGACCATATAGAGATGATCTTCCCATCTCTTTCCGAAGTCAAGGGCGCACATTCGGAGCATGTCCTCCATTGTTCTGTTGGTACGTTCAGTCTGGCCATTCGTTTGGGGATGAAAGGCCGTACTGAAAGTCAACTTCGTGCCCAACAGTCGGTGAACTAGCCTCCAATCATTTGACGTGAATCGCCCATCTCTATCACTTACGATGCTCCGAGGAACACCGTGAAGCCGCACAATCTGATCAACGTATAACTTTGCCAAATATTCAACTGAATCATCCCGTCTGTTCGGGAGAAAATGTGCTACTTTTGTTAGCCGGTCAACAATTACCCAAATGGAATCATTTCCTCGCTGCGATCTTGGCAATCCATGCACAAAATCCATGGAAATATCATCAAATTTCCACACTGGGATCGGTAGTGACTTCAAATAACCGCCCGCTTTTGGCATTCCGCCTTCACCATCGCACATGTTTGGCATTTTGCTACATACAGGGCAACATCTTTCTTGAGCCCTGGCCACCAGAAGACTTTCTTCATATCGTTGAACATCTTTGTGCTCCCGGGGTGAATGGAATACTTTGTATAATGTGCTTCATACATCAGTTCTTCCCTCAACTTCCCCACATTTGGGACGCACAAACGGCCATCGTTTCGAACAAGACCGTCATTCCAGGTGAATTTGCCCTCTGGCCCTTCATTCACATAGCGTAAGAGATCTTCATCCAACTCCGTTGCCCGTCGAACTCGATCCGCAAGGTCACATTGCACCTCGATCCAGTTCAAACATGCAGTGGCAGTGGACTTCTTGTCAACACAATAGATCTCCAATGCTTCCAACTCCTGGATAAGACGTTCATCATGCCTTTGTAACCAATTTGCTCTAGCCGGAACTCGCCGACTCAACGCATCCGCGACAACATTCCCCTTCCCGGGTGTATAATGAATCTCGAAAGTGTAGTCCCCAAGTAACTCCAACCACCTTCGTTGTCGCATGTTCAGCTCTTTCTGCTCCAACAGATACTTTAGGCTCTTGTGATCCGTATAGATTTCCACCTTCACTCCATAAAGGTAGTGCCGCCACAACTTGAGTGCAAAAATCACCGCCGCTAATTCCAAATCATGGACGGGATAGTTTCGCTCGTGCACCTTCAGCTGGCGTGAGCCATAAGCAATCACTTTTCCGCTCTGCAGAAGAACGCAGCCTAAGCCGCTTCCTGAGGCATCACTATATATTACAAACCCATCGGTGCCACATGGCGAAGACAACACCGGTGCCGTGGTCAACCGAACCTTCAGCTCTTCAAAAGCTCGTGCGCACTCTGGCGTCCAAACGGACTTCTGATCTTTTCTCGTCAGTGTGGTTAGCGGCAAAGCGATCCGCGAGAAGTTCTCCACAAATCTTCGATAGTAGCCCGCAAGTCCAAGGAAACTCCTGACCTCGGCCACGGAAGACAATATTGGCCATTCTTGTATGGCTCTTATCTTCGCTGGATCCACTGCAATGCCCGCTCCACTCACCACATGGCCCAAAAATGCCACTGACGATAGCCAAAACTCACACTTCGAGAACTTGGCATAGAGCTGATTTTGCCTCAATATATTCAACACCAACCGCAAGTGAATCTCATGTTCAGCTTTCGACTTTGAGTACACCAGGATATCATCAATGAACACGATCACAAATAGATCCAGGTACTCACGGAATATGCAGTGCATCAAATCCAAAAACACCGAGGGCGCATTACACAATCCAAAGGGCATGACTGTGAACTCATAGTGCCCATAACGCGTTCCAAATGCGGTTTTGGGAATGTCACCTTCCCGAATCCTTAACTGGTAATAACCAGACTTCAGGTCCAACTTCGAATAGACGGTAGAACCAACTAGCTG
Organism: Platanthera guangdongensis; assembly: GCA_039583875.1. Classification (NCBI taxonomy): domain Eukaryota; kingdom Viridiplantae; phylum Streptophyta; class Magnoliopsida; order Asparagales; family Orchidaceae; genus Platanthera; species Platanthera guangdongensis. Next base: position 198,181,427 of record CM077151.1, read on the forward strand.
ATCAAATAATTCATCAATCCGGGGGATCAGATATTTATTCTTCTCGGTCAGCTTATTTAGTTCACGGTAGTCGATGCACAATCGCAATCCACCGTCTTTCTTCTTTACAAAAAGCACAGGCGCGCTCCAAGGTGACATACTTGGGCGTATATAACCTTGCTCTAACATTTCTTGGAGTTGAACCTTCAACTCAGCCATCTCTTTTGGCGCGACGCGATATGGCGAGCGGGCCACAGGTTTCGCACCTGGCACCAACTCGATCGTAAAGTCAATCTCCCGCTGGGGTGGTAGCCCAGGGAGATCTGCGGGAAACACATCTGTAAATTCTGTCACAATCGGAACCTCACACAAAGTGGCCTTAGGCTCAACCGCCTGAATTAGTGCAAAGTAACACTCCGCACCCTTCTGAACAGCTTTGACTACCTGGAGTGCAGACATCAACGTCCCGCCTACTCCTCGCATACCCGCGAACTTGGTCTCCTGTTCGGTATTCTGGCCCAACGTGATTTCTTTGGACTGGCAATCGATCATAGCATGCTGCTCCGCAAGCCAATCCATCCCAAAAATCACATCAAATTCCGAAATTGGCAAAACAAATGCGGTTAAACAAAATCCTGACTTCCTACTTGAACCGCCACATCGCAAGCTTGATCCGCAAGCATCCAACAACCATTCGGCAACACCACTCTGACGTTATCTGCCTTTGCACGACTGGGTATCCCAAGCCGCATAAGAAATTCACTAGACAGAAAAGAATGCGATGCACCTGTATCAAACAGTGCTCGCGCCAGCGTGTCCCGAATCATCACAAAGCCTATGACAAACATGTCACACACACAAACCACAAACGTAGGGGTACTAAGCTAAGCATACAAACAATAGCATATGCAAAACTAAACTCATACCTGTGACCACGTCACTCTGCTTGATGGCCTCCTGCAGGCCAAGATTGTAGACCCGGGGTTGCGCTTGCGAGGCAGAAGAATCCACCACCGCTTTTCCTTTCTCCGCATAAGATGCTCCCGCCTTCTTTTCACTCTTTGGCGGCATCCGGCAATCTCGCGCAATGTGCCCCATCCTACCACAATTGAAGCAGGTACGAGTTTCTGGCTTGGAAGTTGCCCCTGATGTTGCTCCCGTTGCAACTGATGAAGGAGCTTGTCCACTCGGTTTGGACTTCTTACCCATTTCTTCTTATAAAATGATTTTCCCGATCGGGGTGCCTTCCACTCTGGTTGCGTCACAGCCAACGCTCTCTTCCCTTGCACCCTCTTCATATCCTTCTCCAGCGCACTTGCAGTGTCTACCAAAGCTTGGAAACCTTGGTTCACAGAACTTGACACAAGGAACCTCAACTCGTCCCTCAGGCCTTCATAGAACCGATTAGTCTTCCTCTGCTCATCAGCAAAAATCGAACCCGCATACCGCCCCAAGCGAGTAAACTCATGCAGGTACGCGTCAACACTGCCATCACCTTGAGTCAACCGTTGGAATTCATTTTCCATGGCTATCCGTTGAGCCACAGGAAGGTGCTTCGCAAGGAAGAGCCGGGAGAATTCTTCCATCGACACTTGGGTTAACGGACGACCCGCCAAATGATGCAAACTCCATCTCATCCCACCATAATCGAGCTTCTCCTTCAAGCAAGAAGGTGGCTAAGGTAACTTTCTGATGCTCCGCCGTGCCTATCGCCGTCATCACTCGCTTGACGCGCGATAACCAATCCTCAGCCTGCGTCGGGGTTCCCGCTCCCGAGAACGTAGGCGGATGGAAACTCATAAACCACGTTAGCTGCTTCTCGGCCGCTCGAGGTACCACATCCATGACAGGTTCAGGCCTTGCCGCCACCTGTTCTGGCCCCACAGCCGCTTGCTCCTGCCTACGTGGCTGGCCTTGGATAATGGTAAACAAGGCCTCCGCAACTAAACGGACATGTTCCGCAGACGGTGGAGGTGTAGCACCGCGGCTGGTGCCGTACTTTCATCAGAACGCTGGGGCGCAGACTGCCCAGCTCCACTCCGAGTCACCTAAAGGTGGACAAGACACACACATTAGCGGTCGTACCCAAGCAAACAACACAAAATAGGAACACGCAGGTTCCTCAAACATACAAAATGCATTCCTATCATGGACAGTCAGGAGTTCAATCGTAGACTTTGGTTTGCACAAACACGTGCTCGCCACCCCACAAAAGAAGGCGGCCACGACTTCGAGAGGGAAAGACCAAGACAACCGATACCAAAAATGTAACAACCCCATCCGTTCATATGATATATTCTAGAAGGTCCGGCCGGGGCCCCACAGGATATACCACAAAACAGTCGGTGAAGGTACAGGATGATACCAGAGCAGCGCATCGCACCTATCTCAAGCATTCTAGCGGAAGCCTAAGCTACTTGAACTCCTCATGAATGTCCAAATATAAACTCCACATTTTATATATAGATAGGAATGTCTTACAACATGTATCATGTATTGGCCTTATGGCCTTACAGGGCTTTCATGCAGTGGCCTAAAACAAATTGGCGCGCAGGCCGGCCACAAAAAGAAAACACTCAAAAGAACATTAGCCTTCGAGGGCTAGCAGCAGCAGCAACACCAGCAGGAGCATCAACCTCTATGCGACCGCTCGGCTCTCCAGCACCTGTGCAAGGACAATCCACCCAACGGTGGCAAACAAAAGCAACGGTCAGCGTTCAGCTGACCAAATTATAACGACCCTACCCCTCTCTCGGGCAGCGGTATTTTCCCTGCAGGCATATCATAGCACAAGTATGGCAAGCTATATCATCAAAGGTGCTTTCACGCACACAAGCCATCACAACCGTTCGCCGCCCGGCCCAACGGTCCGTGCACTCAGGGCACATTCTTGGTGTTCTGGCAACCTCTTGCCCACCACCGTATCAGGGTTATCACCCAACGGTAACACTCTTGAGCATTTACTCCATGGCGTGCAGCCGGAGTTAGTCCTCGGACACCGGGATGGCCCGTAGCCCCCCTTTGTGTCATGGCGCGCAGGCCGAAGACTCTTGCTATGCGCTCCAACAGACCGCACTTTTTGGTCTCATGTCAGACGGACATAGCGCAGGTCGGATCCTCCACCCCCGTTGCTCAAATCGCCTTGCCTTCTCCGAGGACAGCGTACTCACGGCTATATCAAAGGCACGGGTCGGTCTCACCAATCCTGTTCCTGGCATTCAAGCCTGGGTATTTCACTATACCCATTTCCTCACAGCAACTGCGGGTCTTTCCTGGGCGCACCAGTACTTCCTGTGATTCTCTCCACAGGTGGACACCGCATAAGCACAAATGTCAGGGGTTTTTCCTGGGCACACCAGTACTTCCTGTGACTCGCTTCACAGGTGGACACCCTATGACATCAAGCAGCACAAAAAGGGCCTTTCCTGGTCCCACCAGTACTTCCTGTGCCTCAACCACAGGTTGGACCCAAAACCAGCACAAGGCTATTTTCCTGGGCTACCACCCCAGTACTTCCTGCTACTCCTTTTCGCAGGTATAACCCGTAGACTCCTTAACACTACACATTTATCACGGAGTCTTCTCCGGTTCGTATGCAACATCACCAATCCAGACCAACCTGTCCAGATGGGCTTCACACAGCATGCCTATTCCGTACTCATTTCCGGATCTATATGCAATACCAAGGGGATTTCAAGCATCCACCCAAATGACTCCCAAAAGCAGCCACCTCTTGGTAGGGGAATCCAAAGATATGCCAAAACAGAAGCCTTCACATGGCTAGGAAGAAAAGTCGTTACCCTTGACGATCGCTTCGGTGCCATGGCTTGAAAGCTTGCTTGCAAGATTCGCAAGAGCGTTTCCTCCGCAACGCTGGCTTCGGATCTCTCGCCGGTAAAACCGCAGCACCACCAACCAGCAGCCCCCTTCCCTCTTCCTCCTCCTTTCTCTCTCTCTTTCTCTCTCTTGAAGAAAGATGAAGGCCAAAGAAAATGAGTAAATCATTCTCTGAGTTCGGCCCTTAAGGAAAAGGAAGAAGATCTTTCAGCCCTTGGATCCAGACTGAAGAAATGGACGGCCACGATTCTGCCAAAAACACATAATTTGACCCGACACGGCCTCGAACACGGCCGTGTGCCTGGCCGTGTGCCTCAAGCGGTGGTCAACCGACTTATCCAAACCAGTGACACGCCCACGGGACACGCCCGTGTCATGGGCCGTGTCACCAACACGCCTTCAGACACGCCCGTGTCTGTGGCCGTGTGCCTGGGTGAAAAAAATCCCAAATCAACCCGAGACTTCACACGGCCTGTGACACGCCCGTGTCCCAGGCCGTGTGCCCAGACACGGCACAAAGACACGCCCTGTCGAAAATCCTTCGGCGGGCTGAGCTCGTCGCCTGATTTGACACGCCCTGTGACACGCCCGTGTCACAGGCCGTGTTCCACACTCGACGCTCACTTCTCGACACTCGACGATCGTCGAGCAAAAATCGTCGAGAATGCGACACGGCCTTGGACACGCCCGTGTCCTGGGCCGTGTGCCTCCTCTCGACGAATCGTCGAGACCAGAAATCGTCGAGACAAAGCCCAATCGTCGACACAACTTGACACGCCCTGCGACACGCCCGTGTCGCAGGCCGTGTCACCGGACACGCCCTGGGACACGCCCGTGTCCCAGGCCGTGTCACCCAAATTTGCCTGTTTCAGACCTTTGGGCTGTTACAAGTAGCATGTGTGTCACGCCAGCTAAAGCCGTACGAGCTAAATTACGCAACCCACGATCTAGATTTATGCGTCAATGTTTTCGCCCTCAAGATCTGAAGACATTACTTGTACGAAGTAAAGATGCGAGTTCTTCTCCGACTATAAGAGCCTCAAAAAGAGTTGAACCTTCGGCAGCGCCGATGGTTAGAATTTCAGTGTGATTATAATTTCACTCTCCAGTACCACCCCGAGGAGGCTAATAAAGTTGTCGATGTGTTGAGCTGACAACCCTCGATAGCCGGTAGCTGGATGGAGCAGATTCCAAGGGAATGGTTTCAATCTTTGATAGACTTGGAGATGACTCTTGTTGCTTGTAGGGATCCGGAAGAATACCAATCCTAGTTATACTCGATGGAAATACAATGTGACATCCGGAATCGAATACGAGAACCCCAAAATGTCGATCCAGAAGTGGTCCCGATCATCCAGTCCCTAAAAGATGAGTACAAGAGGAGTTCAACTTGCACGATGGAATCTTGCAGTTCAGGCACCACATATTTATTTCATCCAGCGAAGGAATCCAAGATGAGATTCTTCGAGAAGCGCACCAGTCGAGGTATTTTATTCACCCTGCTTTGGTTAAGATGAATGTTGATCTACGCAGGACCATTTTCTGGCCCAAAATGAAAAGAAACATCACCAACTTCGTGTCCCAGCATCAGGCTTGCCAAAGGGTTAAAGCTGAATGTCGCAGCCCAAGAGACCTTATGCAGCCCCTGTCGATACCCAAATGGAAATTTGAGGACATTTACATGGACCTTGTCCACGACCTACCTCGATCCCGTGCTGGAAACGACAACACATGGGTTGTTTTGATCGACGTACCAAGGTAGCACAATTTATTCCAAACCGATAGGGTGACAGAGTTGACGTTCTTGCCAGATTGTTCATAAAGCAAGTGGTCCGGTTCCATGGAGTGCCGAAGTCTATTGTGTCGGATCATGATGGATGTTTAAAATCCAAGGAGTGGAGTCGGGTGCATGCATACTTGGGGACCAAGTTGGCCTTTAGCACCGCCTCCTACCCGCAGACAGATGGAAAGACAAAGGACGAACCAGACGATGGAGGATCTAATGCGACTTTGTATAACAGAGCACAACAAGTCATGGGAGTAGTTGTTGTCTTTAGTCGAGTTTTCTTATAATAACAGCAATCAGGCCAGCATCAAGATGACCACATACGAGACATTGTATGAGAGACGTTGCCGAACTCCATTGACTTAAGCTCAAGATGAGGACTCAGAAGCCTTAAGAGTGACTTACAATGATGATACTATGACAGTGATACGACTAATCCAGGAGCGAATACGTGAAGCGTAGAGCCGGCAGGCAAAATATTATGATGTGTGGCACCTACCGGTGGAGTTTAGCATGAGAGAAATGATATTTTTGAAAATTATGCCCATGCATGGTGTCTCCCGGTTGAGAAAGCAAAAGAAATTAGATCCCCGCTATTTGGGCCTATATCAGGTGATAGAGCGTATTGACCCTGCTGCCTATCGGTTAGCCCTGCCCCCAGAATTGGGAAATCTCCATGATATGTTTCGTGTCTCTTCCTTGAGGCAAGTCCTCCTGCAACCAGAACAACACCTTCCTACACCGCCATTACAGCTGAAGTCAGATAGATACGTCCAACTTTAACCGGTCAGTATAGTAGATTATAAATTAAAGAGTCTGGGCAACACTACCATTCTGATGGTCAAGATTTTGTGATCGAATTGCAGACGAGACGAGTATACATGGGAACCTGAAGTACTCGTCTGAGAAAAGCACATAGAGCTCTTCCCCAATGTATGCCACTTTTCTCCCTACTTTAAGCAAATTTTAGTGGAGGAAAACGTTTTATTTTTATTGGATTGTAACATCCCGACTTTTATTGGGCCACCGGAACCCTAATGGGCCCAATAAAAGTTACCAGAATCTCTACCCATGGCCCATACCAAGATAGGATGTAACCCTAGATGGAAATATAAGGCTAGAGAATTCGATTTGAGTTTTGTCAGTTCTTGTGGCCTTGTATAGTCAATACGAGTGCGTCGGAACTCGTTCCGTTGAATTCCGAGGTCATATGGTGGATGTGGCTGTTCCTCGTAGAACGTCGCGAAAATGTGATTTTTGAATATTGACCTAAAGAACTCCGATTTGAGTTCTGTCAGTTCCTATGGCTTTTTATAGTCCATACGAACGCATCGGAACTTATTGCGTCGCTATTCGAAACATAACAATGATTATGAGTGTTTTGACCATTTTAACGCGCCTCGGCATGCAGATTTTGGATATTTGCCAAACGAACTCCGATTCATCCCCAGTCAGCGGCGTTGGACTCGTATGATCAATACTAAGTCAATAGGAATTGTCCCGGGCAATTTTAATGACGAATGGTCAACTCGAGGTCAAATCAAGCATACTCGTGCACCGAGAAGCGTGTAGGCACAAATTATGATGCAACACCCCAACTTTGACCCGAATCCCGATATCTTAAACCCATTTTGACTTTGACCAACATGGGGGACCCACCCTATGGTTGACTTTGTTCAAACCCTCCTAAAAGTCAATTTTTTTTATTTCTTTTCTAAGAGGTGCCCACCCAGTCTTCATTAATTAGGTAGGGCCTTGCCCCCCTCACCCACCTTGGGCCCCAACCAGCAAGCCCATCCATGGGGCAAGTGGAGGCCCACCAACTGTAACACCTCCATCCGTTACATGACATATAATAGAAGGTCCGGCCGGGGCCCCACACCATATGCCACAAACAGGCGGCGAAGTTACATGTTAATATCAAAACACCATTCGCATCCTAACTCAGAGCATTCTAGCGGAAGCTTTTAAGTTGTTTGAACTCAACTCATTTGAATGTCCACAATATATAAACTAGAATTTATATATATAACATCACGATGGAATGTTCTCCAAATATACAGCAAGTCTGTCCTTATGGCCTTACATTTAATTTTTCTAACTATGAATTTCATACATCGACACGCAGGCCGGACACACATGAAAATAACATCATATGAACTTCTTTGGCCTTAGAGGGCCAACATATTAGCAGTAGCAGTAGCAGCATCAACAACAAGGGCTTCAGCCCCCTATTTTCTAGTTGCCTCTCCTGCACCTACATGGGACAATCCACCGCAACGATGGAAAATAAGGAAACGGTCAGCGTGTAGCTAACCAATTTATAACGACCCTACCCCTTACCCGGGGCAGTGGTATTCCTTCCATACAGGCATAGAATTTTACAAGCAGATATATCACACAATGTGCACTCATGCACAACCAATATATCACAAACGTCGACCACGTGGCCCGATGCTCCGTGCACTCGGGGCATATTCTTGGGGTACCGGAAATACCAGGGTCCCACCGCCGTTCGAAGGTCCGAAACCCAATGACAAACTTGAGCATTTCGCTTCACGGCCTTCAGCCGGAGACTTTAGTCTTAATGGCGTGCAGGCCTAAGACTCTCATTATGTGTTTCTGCTGAATGCCAATAGCCCAGGCACTCATGGCAGACAACCATAATG